>RJWM01010098.1:0-65019 GCA_004363535.1 Dasyprocta punctata
GTCTATGTCTGTCAATATGATCAACCCCTATGAAGGTAACGATATGTGATATTGTAACTACTGTCAAACTTCAACCACCTCAGAGTGTAAACCTACAGTGTAATTGTATCAGATCTGTCGTTGTTGTTGTTTGTCTTTCATGCTTTTTGTTTCTATCTTCTGTGTCTATTTTCTTTTAAATAAAATTAAAAAAAAAAAAGGGTAGAGGTATTTGAAACACCACTCTATAAATCATTTTGGCTAGGAAATACTCTTCTGTCTTTTGTCTTCTTCATACTTCTTTGTCATCATTTTCTTAAATGCTTAAATGAAACTTAGGGTAACATTTTAGCTGTGCTTAACGTCTACATTTAAATAGTGAGAGACAATAGCACTATTTTCACACCATTTACACTGAGAGCCTCTGTCAATAAATGACTTTCTGTTGGAACCAGTAATTTGTGTTTGGACTTGGGTGACTGTCAACCTGAATCAAGCCAACAGGTTATGTCATCTGAGGCATAGTTTTCAGGTGAGAAGATAGGGTAGGTCTTTTTCTCTGAAATCCAGGTTCTGTAGAGACTAGAAATGATGCCTTGGTTTACCTACATGGAAGGCTCAGTTTCTTATTAAAGCTGTTCACTGTGAGAACAAACTTTCCCTTTAGGTATCTTGGATCTAAACCTTTTTGACCTGTAAAAACTTTATTTCCTATTGATCTCAGAAAGGAAGAGAAGAAACTTTTTTTTTTTTTTAAACTGCCATATTTTAGGTATGGTGCCAGTACTTCAACATATATTATTTATATCCCAGAGGTCATTATCATCAACCCCTTCAAATTAAAATATCCACTCGCATTCTGCCCTACTCAGACATATTAGAAGAATATTAAAAGATCAAATCAGTTGTGGTTTCTTTTTGTGTAAAATTCAGTTATTCTGGCTTAGCTCAGATTTTGTTGAGGGATGGAACTGGAATTGATATGGAGTGGTCTAGGTTGAGGGCAAGGAATGACGGTCAGCATCATACACATTCTTCAAATTGTTCATTTGAAGGCCCATGTATGGCACTTACACCTGCTATCAACTGTACCTTTCTGCTCTATCCTGTGTAGTCTCAGAAGTTCCATGGTACTGATCTTGCATCCTCATAAAGAGACTGACTTTTGACCAGTTGACTAACAACTATAGAGAGCAGTTTGCAACTTACCAGGAGCTTTCACTCATATTTATTCTGTTCATCAAAATTGTATGATAGGTTTTGTTATCCCCAGTCTTTTCATAGATAAAGAAAATAAGGACTAGAGAAGTTAAAATCTGTAAGGGTCTATCTAGTAGTAATTGACAGTGCCAAGACTCTAGGGTGGATCATCTGATGGCAAAGCTACTATAGTTCAAACTCCTTTCTTACTGCGTGCATCTACCCTTCTGCTCAAAGTATGTAATTTACTTACACATTCCAGAGACACTCGGTGGTGTGGACTTTGAAGCTAGATGGCTGGGTTCTGGTATTTGCTCACTAGCTTTGTAAGCTCATCCTTATTGTTTGCATACCCCATTGGCAACATTCTTGTCATTCTCATTCCTTATAAGGTCTTATGCTGATTATATATACCATGTTATGGAAGAAGGAAAAGAACATGTCTGGCAAAGCGATCATTTAGGGCTGCAAAGCCTATGTTTAGCAATTGGAAGGTTGTTGAGGATGAAATAGATTCCAGTGTTCTGAGTGCAGTGTTTTGGGTGAGTGCTGTAGGAAGTCAGATGGAGTTGACTTCTTGTGAGTTGTTAATAGAGACAGACTTTTGCTCAGTGGATTAGGCCCAGAGCTGGACCCAGAAGAACTGAGGTTTTGGATTAAGATGGGAACTTGAGCAAAGGTGGAGTTAGGAGATGTAAACCAAGGCATGGCCTGGTTGGAGAGAGAACTGCTCGGGGGATGTGGGTGGTCCAGGAGGTAGGTGCTGTTCTCCGCCTGTGTGAGAACCTGCCTCTGGACCCCAGAGGCACACATAGTCCATTCCCACCCTCCAAAGAGCCTTTTAGTAACCTCTTTGTATTCATTTTGATGTTCATGCTTATTTGACTTGAGATAAAACCTATACAGACCCACACAGCCTGGACGGTAGGTCTGAGTGTGTCTGTGACCTGCAACCTAGTTGTAGCCCCTTTGTTAGCGAACTGTTTGCCTGCATTTAAATGCCATTTACATAAGGAGCTGTCAGAATTGAGTTGGCCCATGATTATTCCTTGATTTATGTTGAGAAAAGAAATGAAAAAATCCTGGCTAATGAGGAACTGAGTTCTTTTTCTCTATTGATGACAGCTTCCTTTCTGATCTGATGGTCCATCAGAAACTAAGGTGCTGTGTGACTGTGGGGTTATGTCCCCGCTGAAGCTGTCTTTCCCTTGGAGTTGTAATTGATGGGGAGACCTGTCACTTGTTATGCTGATGCTGTGCAGATTTTTGTACAGCTGCCAAGCAAGAGAGTTTTAGGACAGCATCTGACTGGGTGTAGGTTGTGGCAAAAGCGATAATAAATACAGAGCTGGTGAGGGTAGATTTTGATTGACCCAAGATTGTATATTATTAAACTGAGACTGCGTGTACATGTCAGTTTATGAAGAACCAGACCCATAATCCAACTTCGGGCTGTGGCAGTTTGGGTTTATTAAATGTGCTTTATATCACTATTAATATTGAAGTGCAGAGAGGAGTATTTGTAATTTTTTAATCTATGCAATAATGGTTTAAAGGGAGATTGCCAGATACACTGGACTATTGTTTGTCAATAATTGTATTCAGAACTCCTTGAAGCACTGATTTGTTTCTGGCATACTGATTTGGCTCAACAGTCTCATATAGCTCTTTTATAGTCCTCCTTGCTTTGTATTTTTTAAAAATAATTGGAGAATAATAATAATGTGGCTGGTGATAAAGAAGAGAGTAAGTTTGAAAGCAAATTTCTAGCCAAGTAGATAGCCATAAACATCATCTGTGCTCATAAACACCTGGGTCTGTGACCTTTATGTTTATAAGATATTTATTGCCTCATGGGCTCTTTTCTTGGGGGTTATCTCTTCATTGCCTTGTAAAATTTGATTGTGTTTAGTTAGCAGATTCTGAATTTTTGCTGAGTAGGGAAAAAATATTCCTCTACTTAGTTTTCCTTGAAACAACCAGTTTGCCGGCATAGGCAGATTTACCAAGGACAGAGCTAAAAACTTGCTTGTGCTTTACTTCTGTACAAAAGAAGGTAATACCATTTAGGGCACCTTTTGTACTTGATTAGATAGCTTTTAATAGAAATTACTTTTGAATGAAAGGGACTGGAACAACACATCCAGTAAACCTGAGCAGTAATTATAGATTTTCCTTTAAGTAGAAATGAAATTTTTTATCCAAATCAAGGAATTTGGGGGGATTACCATTGCCACCTTACTGTTTCTTCTCATTTCTAAAACAGGGCTGAAGAAATGAGCCAGACAGGTGGTCTCCACCTTCAGGTTCACTTACTTTAATAATGAGATGTGATGAAGTACCAGAGCTGTCTTCCATCTTCAAAGTTCTTTAAACATTTCTTTGGGAATTTCTAGGCACGCTGTCAACCTGTAGCTTTTCCTAATCTTTTCAATTATTTCTAAAGGAACTAATCAATCCTGTGAACTAATGACAGTCATTTTGGGCTGCTTATGTATAAACTATTGGCTGACTGGTTCATTGTATATACAGTGGGTAGAAGACATTTGTGGGAACTTGGCAAGAAACTGCAACATTGTAACTGATGTATGGCCCAGTCTTGTGGTATATAGGAGCCATATTTATCAAAAGAGACTATTCTATCTAAAATTTAGTTTCTTATCCTATCAGTTTAATTGCTGCTGCATTTCATAGAATTCATAGGGTGTGCTTCCCTTTGCCCTGCTTCAGTCACATGGTACTGCATGAAATTCATGTACATATGATATTGATAAAGAGCTATTCGCACAGGGGCAGTCCATGATGGGCCATGTAGAGAAGACCCATTGTAGAGGTCTGAGAGAATGAGACACTTCAGACCACCAGGAAATTAACAGATAGTTTTTGAGTACCTGTTCTGTGCCTAGTTTAGTGAAATGCAAAGAAGTAGGAATTTTAGACTCCACAGATACCTTAAGTTTAAATGGGGAAAGAGAGATTCAGGTCATCTGTTCTACATGTGGTCCACAAACAAGTAGTATTCTCATTCTCTGGATACTTGGTAAAATTAAGTTCTCAGGTGTCACCCTAAACTAATAGAATGGGGGCAACAATCAGTTCACAAACCCTGCAACTGACTCAGGTTTTTGCTAAAGTTTGACAACCACAGCTTTAAGTTATCATTTTCAGGGGGAATAAATGAGTAAACAAGTCGCATGCTATTCAGAACTTGTTACAAGGCACACACAAGAGAAGATTAAGGCACTCTACATCAGCATGCTAAACTGGACTGTTAGTCCTGTGGGAGAAGAGTTGAGGGAGAGAGCAATGAACATCAAGGCAGCATTTCCAGGGAGAAGGATTATGGAGGCAGATTTTGAGCAATGGATAGTCATGAAACAGGGAGAGTAGGATGAATAAGTGCAGATGTGATGATGTTTCTTTTCATTTAAAACTTTAAATATAGAGAGGACACAAACTCTGGCCAAGAAAACTACATGTAAAATCAAATTCTGGGCAGCAGTTTTGTGGAGAAAACCATTCCTTAAAAATTGAATTCAAGTTTGGGTCTCTGTCTCTGTCTGTCTGTCTGTCTGTCTGTCTGTCTGTCTGTCTGTCTCTCTCACCACTGGCAGGGTTACAAATAGTTGGGGCCAGTACTCTTGCACCTGGAGAAGCTTAATAACGCAAAGATCTCAGGAAGAGTATTTTATTTGCCTAAAGTTACTACTTGAGAAGTGAGAGGCCTGTGGAACTTACAAAAAACTGGAATTCTTGTAAAAAGTGATAAAATGCTGTGTGTGAACTGGAGGGAATCTGTGATCCAACTTGGGAGTAGAGGTGGATCCAGTAGAGTGAGAGATAAGAGGAAATATGCAGCAAAGCCTGGTAAATTTTTGTTTTCCTTTGAAGACAGAAGGAGCCACTGAAGGTTGTTGAGCAAGGAGGTAACAGTATTGGACTTGCGCTCATAAATCCAATTAATGGAAATTCAGTGACTGGAGGGTAGTTGCTGGGTTAAGAATCTGTTCTAGGTAGTAGCAAGAGTTTGAACTTACTATAGCTCTAGAAAAATGGTTGTAAACAATAATAGAGTCATGGTGGTAAAAAAAAGAAGGGAAGAGATAGATATTTGACAGTTACTGTAGGACATCCACTGTGCTAGTGTTTTCCATAAGCAGTTGGTTGAATCTTTACAGCTGTCAGTGGTAGTGCTTAGCCATCACCATTTGAGTGACATGGAGTTTGATTTTACAGAAATTTAAAAACTTTGTGGCAAGAAAGCAACATACTTAAGATTTGATTGAAATCTCTTTGGCTAAAGCCTAAACCCTTTCTCTTCTAGTGTCTTAAACTTTGGCAAATACAATGATAGATTTTGTTTATAATTATGCAGTTGTTTGTCTTGACCACTGAAGGAGGTATTAAGGGAAATAGCAGCATAGGTATGAAAGGTTGTTTGGTGGAAGTGTATCTGAAAGAGCTTAACAGTTTGAGCAGCATGGGACAGATACAATTTTTTTCCCCAGCTAAGATGATAGAGAATGAAACAAAAGCTATGTAAAATGTCTTCTTTGTTGACCAATGACCCAGGGATCAGATTTGAGAATGGAGTCTTTAATCCAGGACCTATTTAGAGAACTCCTTGAGTTCAGGTTCCATGAGAACATGACTGTGGTCATGGTTGTGCTTTGGTACTGAGGGTTGCAATTTTAGAAATAAGCATGGAGTTTTTTTTAAAGTTTTGTTTATTGCTTCAACCTGCTTACTGCCATGGCCCATACATTCTGCAAAGGATAAAAATAAATCCAAATAGAATATTAGGCAGAAGAAGAGAGGAAAGTGGACAACTAAACCTTTAATTGTTTATTCCAAGGTATGTGTTTCTATCTCCATTTCCTAGCAAGCATATTGGAAAGGTGTGTTTTGTATCATACCTTTTCAGTTATGATTTGGTGCCTAGCTCCTTCTCCTCAATAGAAGTTGCAGATACATTGCTGACTGTTAGAATATACCTGGAAATTTAGGTTGTGGAGCTTAAAAGTTTGGTAGGAGTGGGATAAGGCTACATGCCTTATTAGTTTGCACTCCACTCAGTATGGACTCTCATAGAGGCACGGGGAATTTGTTTATATAAGGACTTCTTACAAGGGGCTTGCTTGTGGAACTGTATGTTGAGCAACAGTGATGAAAAGATGCCTAAACATATATTCCATGGCAGCTAAAATCTATCAGCATTGGGCAAATTGGTATATTAGTCCTGCTGTTAGCACAAGTTTTCTAAGTTTACTCGTGTATGTACTTAACTGTTGAGTGCCCTTTTTATTGGTGACGACTAATACACCAAATTGATATTTCCATGCCAGGCCTACTGTTTAACAGGTTTCCCTTACATTGAGATCACATCAGCTCATGCCATCATATCATGACATTGACTTTCGTGTTCATATATAAGGAAATACTTACTGAATGCTGGAGATGATGATTGCTAGGTTAATAAAAAGACAGAAAGTACTAAATACACAAGGGAAAATGTAAACTTTTTTTGCAAACTTTGATAGAGAAATGATTATCATGGATATTGAGTTGATTGTGTTCCAGAATAATCAGAAATGTCATATTGTGAAGAGAAACTTGACATTCTTTTCTTTTTCATTGCTGCAGATCCAATTTAGGAGCTCATGCATGCTGGGCAGGTGCTTTACCACTGAGCTTTAACCCCAGCCTTCAGTTTGTCTTTAAATTTTAGCTGTGTGATTTTAGCCAAGACCTTGTTTCTCTTTGTGTCAGTGTTTTCATCTATGAAATATGGATAGTTTTATCACCCTTATTGAGATATTCTAAGGATTTACTGATATAAACCCATATTGAATGAGTACCTTAGTCACTGGTTGTGAGTGCTCCATTAATGACAGCCAGTGATACTTAGAATATTTTATTTTATCACAGATGATCATTGTTGCTGTTTGTAGAAGCTGGCACTTTTTGGCCCATTGCTGTGGTAGAAGTATAAATTTGGTAGGAAGAAAAATTAGCCCTAGAGATTTGTTGGTTGGGCTGCATTGTGTTACCATCAGCTCCACAGTACCTCAGTTCTATGAACCCTGCTTGCTGGACAGGAGCATCTATCTATTGCTTTTATGTGAAATCATTGCCTTTTCTTTCATTTTGATAATGACATCAAAAGGGAGCAGTCACATGAAGGGTCTGGACATTTGGCACTCTGTGTTGACATTATATGTCATTTTGGGGTAGTTACTGGTAAAATTGAGCTTTTGCAGTTCTTTACACGTGTGTATTTCCTGATGTGCTTTGGAGAGCAGCTGAAGGGTGTATCTGTGTATTTGGAGATTGTGAAGCAAGACTTTTAATGGCAAGTTTTTTTTGTTTGTTTGTTTTGGTTTTTTTGCGGCACCGGGGACGAACTCACAGCCTCATGCCTGCCAGACAGGCGCTTAAGCCACTGAGCCAAACTCCCGGCCCTGGTTTTATGAGGCAGGGTTGCACTGTGTAGCTCAGGCCAGCCTTGTGCTCACGTTGTAGCCCAAGCTGGCCTTGAACTCACAACGCTCCACCTACCTCACCCTCCCGAGTGGTGGGATTAAAGGCGTGCGCCACCACGCCCGGCTTTAATGGCAAGTTTTAATACACAGTTGGTGAGGTGGAAATTTAAGCAAAAATGCTACACTCAGGTGGCTTCTCTTAACTGATGATTTTTGTGTGAACAGTAACTTAAAATCAGGAAATATATTTACTAACATTTTCTGGGATGTTCTAGAAATTTTTCTCTTAAATTTTCTTTAGGTTTTATGCTGTATTATCTTTTCAATGTTAACTCTTGTGGTCCATATGAGTGAGAATACACATCCTTCAACAGTGTTAGACCTCTTTTGTTGAAAGGATTATGATTGCCTATCACTATAAGAAAAGTCTTTCTGAGACAGGACAGTGGTTCTTACTTGGGTGTCATACTAGAATCACTTGATGAACTTTAAAACAATTTCAATGCCAGGTCAGTTCCAGATATTATATAGTTGTCATGGGATTGGGCCAAGACATTGGTATGTGGTGTATGTATGTGTGTGTGTGTGTGGTAAAAAGCAAAACAAAACAAAACAAAAACCACTCCAGGTAATTCTTGGATATGGCTGGATTCAGTAAGACTAACTTAATATCAGCAATGTTTTGATGGAGGAAGCAGTGATATGAGTGCAGCTCTTGTTTTTCCTAACAACAATCCCACTATCTTCCATTGAAGTGCATTTTTTTTTAAACAGAATCATGCAGTCACCTGTACTTGGGTAGTGGTTGAGGAGGTATCAGTTTTCTCTTCTGTGCCTCTGAATCCTTTGCCACAAGCATAGAGCCTTGTGTGTCAAGATGCTCCGTGCTCCCACTCCATTCTTTTTGGTTATCTAAATAATGAAATAGATACCGTCATTCATTTTTACTGTAAGCTGAGCTTTTCTCCTTCAGTGGTCCATGAGGGAAGAAGTCCATAAGCAAATACTTTTCTTCTTCCAGGAGGAGGTAGAGAAAGATGGCATCTTTGAAATGCTTGAAGCATAAAACTGATCTTCTGTTAAGATCAACAAAGGCTTTAAGCACCTAGTCCTCAGAAATGTTGTGAGTTCTGCATGCCAAGTGGAAATGGGTTCTCTGTTGTCCTGTATATTATTCAGGAGAATTATGATCTCTTTTTTCCCCTTCTTCCCTCCTGCACATTTCTTTTTCCCCTTCCTTTCCTTCCCCTCCCCTTCCCTGTCTCATCCCCTTCCTATTTTTTCCTTCCTTTCTTTCCCTCTTTTCCCCTCCTTTTTTCTTGCTTTCCCCTTCCCTTTTCCTGTCTCTTTTCCTTTCTCTTTGAATTGGTAGTTTTTCATGAAGGAAGAATGCTTTGATCGTAGAGTAGTGTGGCCTGGGAATTTGATAAACTGCTAGTTTCTGGTTTGTAAATTGAGAAGTTCTCATATTTTAAGTAGGAGTAACCTGTTACAGTCTGATAAGATTTTATAGTTTAGTGTTTGTTTCTTAACAAAGTTTTAATCTTCCATAAGGCATGGATTATCAAGGTTTGTCTCCAATTTATGGATAATCAAACAGACTCAGTGAAGTTATATGACCTGCCTTAAGTGATGGAACTGGATCTTGGATCCACAGCTTTTAGCTTTACAACCTTTCAGTACATTGAGTTTTGGGTATGCTTTGCTTGAATTAGAATCTCAAAGTTGTGTTTGTTGTAGCTGATATTTACATTATATGTGGTTGCCTCCTAGTATGTGCATGTGTTACATGCATACATGAACATGTGTGGGTCTCTGTTCTATTTGCCTTTGCAGTAGAGTTTAGAATTGGTAATGTACATTTTATTTAATCAGGGGTGTGATCTTGTATTAAAAATTGTGATTTTGCCTCACCAAGAAGCTTGCTTTCACTTTTAATCTATTGTGAATGTGGATCTTTATATATGGTGTTTTATTTCTAGGTAAAGTGTTTTTCTCAGTCTGTGTGATCTGCCTAGAAAGATAATGTGTAAAACTTAATATATTCAATTTTGGAAGACTTAATATTCCTGAGGTCCTTCACCTAACAAATGGTAAATGTGCCTGATGCTCTTTATTTATATCTTAAGAAAGTCCAGACTAAAAATAAAATTGTACATCTGTTAAAGGAAAAAGAGTCAACACATACTTATCTCCAGGTTTGTCCTTGTCAGGCATTTGGCCGATCAGCTCTATTAGTTTTGACTTTACGTGTCAGGACTAGGATGGGAAATACTTTCTTTGGTCCCCAGTAATAACTAATGGAGAAGCAGTTGTGGCTGTTGGATATTTTGAAGAGAGCCACACCTGGGTCCTCCTGGTCTATGTGCTTTTTTTGTTCCACTCTTGCCTCCCTTATTCACAAGCAAAGCTTATTTTTGCTTCCTAGTTTCATATCCCAGAAACCATCAACTGAAACGGTTAGGGTCAAGGATCTCAAATGCAGAAAAGTGGTTTTTGTACTCAAGAGCTGCTTCCTTGTGTGTTACAATGTGAATAGCACATTCACCTCCATCCTGGATGAACTTATCTTGAGTAGATGGATCTTTAAAGAGAGAGGAAAAGTAAGCAACCCTCCTCCCGTTCTGAAGATGACTGAAGTAGATGCTTAAATAGAAATTTGAAGCATGACATGAATGTTAAACTATCACATTGATCTCTTACTCAAAATATGACATCCTAAAAAGGTGGGAGAAAAACAAAAACAGTTTGCACTTAAGGGGAAGTAAGCAACTGACTTTGTCAGCTGTGGTGTAGATTAAAAAGCTTATCTTTTTGGTTGGTGCCAGAGACAGCATTTAGAATTTCATGGAAGGAGAGAAGTATCATTCTGTCATTTATCTGTTGTACATGAGGTAAGTTACTGAAATCCTTGATGGAATGTTTCTAAGATTGTTCATTCCAAATTTCCTGGAGCGCTGTGGTCCCCAGATATATGGGCTCTCACAAAGGAAGTCCACCCTTTCTGTTTTGTCTTGCTTCTTTTGTAGATGAGGGTACTCTGTAGTATATTCATTGGTAAAAAACTCCAGGCCTCAATTCATGTCGACAGCACAGGTTGTGGGTAAGCATTCCATGTGGATTTGGTCAATGAGTTGGGGAACCTGAGCTGATTGTTATCTTTGTAGATGGAGATACCAAACCAAATCTGTTAGCTTAGTCCTCATTCTTGCAGGCAGAACTCTTTTTCAGATGTTCACTTTCCATGTGGACTCGAATTCAGAGACTACATTTTTATTAGTTTAATAATATTTCCACTACTCCTGCCAGCTTTATTGCATTAGGAAAGTTCCAGGCTAGCCAGTTGGATATAGGGGAATCTCATTGGAGTTTCTGATAAAAGTGATCTTATTTTTGAAGACAAGAAGACAAGTATAGTTTGTACCTCTGACTGTTGTCTGTATATGGTGCTTGGTAGTACTTGGTAGTATCCATCTTCAGACAATGAAACTGTCCTAAGAGGACAGACCAACTTGCACGGGATAGCAGAAAGATAGATAGATAGTCTCTTTGATGATACTGTTGTGTTGTGGAATTGACCAGTGTAGACCCACTGTACCTTGAGAATTCTTGTTAGGTTTGAGGAAAAAAGAAATCTAGTTAAGATATTTTGTTGAACTTTCTGTTTTCCACTGTCCACTATATTCTAATTGAAAACCTGTTTTATCTACTTATCCAGGATGGTTTTAAATAAAGTTAGAAAATGGGGAAAATGCTTTGTTCTCTTCACATATGTGTTATAAACATGATTAACATAAGTACCACCAACATCAACAACATTCTATAATGTCTAAGTTCTGGAACTTTGCTCTCTCATCACTTTTGGTATCATTTTTCTGCATAACAAAGGAACAGGTCATCATGATCAAAAGCAGCCATTTGAACACTTTTGGGGGAGTTTCTAGTATTTTTTTCTATCTGAACTGACATGATAAACAAACCTAAAACTGTACTAGTATGAGGGAAAATTGTTCCTTACAATAAACTTCTACTTTTTATCGCCTGGAAGTAGCAAAGTAACACAGTATATTTTCCCTTTTTAAAATTTTACCAATAGACTCCTGTCCAGCTTTAATGGTTACTAGTGTTTCACCTCAAACTTTCAGTATGTCCTTCTTTCAATTTTTAATAGTTTTTATTTTTGTTACTTTTTAAATGGTCACTTGTCTGTATCATATCTTCATTGGAAGCAGCCAGCTATCTCTGGTTTTATTATTACTGAAGAAGCATTTCTGATTTAAGCGAGGGTCCCAAATACTTTATAACAGAGCACATTTATTCCCTTATCCATTCACTACACATTTACTAATCTCTTACTAAAAGTCAGCCAGGCACTTGAGTAGTTTCCTTTGGTTTGAGTATAGGGCACAAAAATGCATGCATTTAAGAACTCAGAATTGTGGATAGTAGTATTAAGTTAGGGGAAAGTCATTTTTCATTTTTGGTCCTGAGGAGGGTTTCAAAGTTGACTTAAGAGGTATTGATTTGAGGAATGCCAATGATATTCATCTCTGTTTCCCATCTCTGAACTAAGTGTAATCCCTTTAGGGACTGAGAATCAGAAAACCTTTATAACAGTGACAGCACAGTGTTAAGAGTCAATATTCAACAGAGAAATTCTGGGATGGAGATAGATATAGATATAAATATAGATATAGATATAGATATAGATATAGATATAGATATAGATAGTTCCTGCTTAACTTCCCAGGACTTCTCATTCCTCACCCCCAGAAAAGGGAGGTTAGAATTCTGCCTTTTTCAGTGTTTTTTGGAGCTTGCTAGTTTGAGGTTTTTAAATTTTTTTTTTCAAGAAAGGAATAAAAACAATTTCCTTGTGTACTGTAATTACAATTAGGGAGCAGTGTTTGTTCTGTAAGTTATTTGCCCTAATAGTGGCTATGATAGAGGCTTAGGGCATTATTGTTGGAAATAAGATGCCAAACTCCAGAATGACTTCATCCTGGGAACTACAGAATTCCAGCATACAAAAATGTAAACATTTGAACAGCCTTTTGAGTGGCTGATGATTGTATGCCAGCATGGTGGGGAAGCACCTACTTTTACTGGACTGAGTAGTTGATTTCCTCAGAGGATCAAAAACTCTGAGAAACTAGATTCTTTTTGTCTATCCTGTGTGTAATCTAAATCCTGCTGGGAACCCCTTCCTTACCTTCCCTAGCCCAGGGCCAGTTAACTGTTTTAGGATTGGTGTTTGAGTCCTCTGAGTATAGTCTGTCTTTGTTACTGAGCTTCAGTTAGATACTCAATGGCTCAGTTTTAAAGAGCACCTTTTAAAAGAAAGGAGAGTCATCCTTATTGACAATGAAAAATAAATCCCAAAAGGCTTTCAGTTTTACCCTACATCTTCTACTTAGGATACTGAGAGAGTAAGGTGTAAAATTTGAAGGTAAAAGTCATTCCAGCCACCTTACTCCATTATTAAAAGTTAACTGCCTTTGGCCATTGGCATGATTTGTATCAGCAACCCTCAACCTTTTTGTTACCAGGGACTGGTTTTGTGGAAGACAGTTTTTGCACAGATGAGGTCAGGGTTGGTTTCAGGATGATTCAGAGGAGCACACAAACTAGATCCTTGAGTTCTCAGTTTACAGTAGGGTTCACACTTATTGGACAATCTAATGTCACAGACAGGGATGCCAGTGACGGGCAGCAGCTGTAAAAACAGGTGAAGTTTCACTTGCTCAGGAGCCAGTGTGCAGCCCAGTTCCTAACAGGCCGTGGACCAGTACCTGCCACCTTGGACTGCTGAAATACATATATATATAGTTATCTACTAAAATTGTGTTATATGTTACTCCTTTAGAAAGCTAATATACTGTGTGTATGCGTGTGTGTGTGATGTAACGATAAATCAGCAGCATGCTATTGGCAGAGTGCAATTTAGGAAATATAGTACTTACATTAAAAGATCCCTTGGTTTTATTAGAAGGTCTTTTCCAGAATTTTGCCTTGTAAGAGAGATACTCTTACCTATTCCTCTTCAAAAGACCCAATAATCACCTACTATCACCTTTCAAATAATTATAAACTATTTTCACCCTTCAAATAATTATAAACTGTTCCCTGTTGCCTGAGGGTAAAATGGTAGAGATCAAAGAGGGATTTTGAGAAGAAAGTCTTGTGATTTTGAGAAAAAGGTTTTGTTGACAATAAATACTAATTAGTTGTCTGTGTTGTGAGATGCTGCTTGGGAGTGTTTAAGCTTCAAAGTATATAATTTCCTTCCTTGATGTTCACAAGGAAGCCCTAGTATACTTTATTAAAAAGTTCGTAATGACTTGTTATTTTTCTTCAGTACTGTAATTCCCAAGCAAGTGCTTGGAGGTCTTATTATAATACGGAGTGGTGGACTAACTGCACACTTTAGTAGTTTGTTGGATGTACTACAGGACTTGAGGATTAAAGTTTCTAAAAGTTCTCAGTTGATACCCAGCTGCTACGTTAGGAATTGCCCATTAAAATCTGCTGTTGTTTCTGGATTCTCAACATCTTTCTACTCAGCTGTCATCCATGTAGCAGCTATGAAATTGGTTCCCACAAAAGCATTCATCTTCACTATTGACATGATTATTTATAATTATAGTTGGATTTTGACACTGTCAAAGGGTCATCATCTTTGAACCAAAAATTCATTTTAAATCTTAGCAGAAGCCTTACTATATTATGTAGTTTAGGTCCTGAAAATCTTGCTCGAATTTAAGACTTGTCATACAATATGAAAATTCAGATTATGATGAATGTGTTATATTCCACAATACATTCTGAAAAATGTCTCCCCAGAATATTATATCCATTCTCATAATAGAATTATCCAAAAGTTTAAAAAAATTGTCGTAATCGGACCCCATCCCAGATTAATTGCATCTGAATGTCTGGGGTTGGGCACCAAGAAATGCATACTTTTAGAAGTTTGCCAAGGAATTCTAGTAAGCAACTAGGTTGTGAAACCCTGTAGTAAGCCACTGGAGACAGAGGAACAGGGAGACTTTGTTAAATCCTTTAGGGTTATTTTAACCCCTTCCCTCTCCTCTCTTCCCCAGTTAAACCAACTCCCTTGTAGTTATATTTTCCTTTACCTCTACGTCTTTCTTTTCAAGTGGGTGGCTATTGTAGTCAGGGTTTGCAAGGGAAACAGTTTAACACAGGACACATAATTTATAAAATTATTTTATAATATTCGTCCAAAAAGTTCAATGCAGAAGAGTACAAGAAATCTGTCCATACACTAGAGACCCAAAGAATCCAGCTGAGGGCCTGGATCCCGTGGCAGTGTCCTGTATGAGTCCAACTGAAAACCCCGAGCCTATGGCAATGTCCTCTATGAGTCCAGCTGGAGGCTTTGAGTCCTTGTCAATGTCTCATGCAAGTCTGTATCAACGATCTGCACTGGGAAGACTCAAAAGTCACTGGTCTCAGAAGCTAGAAAGTCTGTGTCAGCAGGATGAAGGGTCTGTGCCAGCAGCCTGAGGGATCTGCACTGGACCTGGGAAACAATGCTCAAGGTAAGGATCAGAGCTCCTCTGAAAAGTACTGCAGCCATCCTCAGCGACAGCAAGGTCCCTAGCTCCTCTTACAGTGAAACAGCCGAGTTCATATTAGGAAAAGCAGCACAACATGCTTCTCCAGGAGAATCAACAGCATACCCTCTTCCCCTCTAGTTCTCCTTTTTATGCTGTTGGCAACAATCCTCAGATGGGCCTCCACACTCAGCACCAAGCTAATTCAGTTCTGCTGGGTGATACAAGTTGGCCATCAGTTGTCAGTCCACCACAGTGGCCTTATTACATTGTAGGTTACTGTTTCTGAAGTCAGAAACAGTGCACAATACTCTGTCCAAGTTAGTGCAATGGAAGATCTTTATTCTTATTTTTAAATGCAGCTGTTTAGTTTAGGGTCTAGTGAGTTATATCTCTTATATATGAGTCTGAGCTTCCATTTTAGGTAATGTGCCTTACTCTTCATTCTTTACTCTCCTGTTCTCACTTGAGTAAAGGAATAAGTAGGTGATATTTCCAGAGCTTCCGAGCCCACTCTTATTGCTAGAGCGGGGGTTTAAGAAAGTGCTGGGCTACCTCCTTCATTGCTAACAAAATGAATGTTATTGAATCATTTTATCCTGGCTCTGTGAAATAATACATAGGAGGAATTTCTGCTTTATGATTTTAATCTGATAAATTCTACTGCTTGCTCTGTCATATTAGAATCTCTTGTGTTCTTTTGCCACCACAGCATAATCCTAGCCATATGGGTAGCAGCTAGCATGCAAGACCTGAAACTCAATCCAATCCTTAATGCAGACTTCAAATAAGAACTATAGAACTTTAGAAATGTCCATGATAATGAAGTTACTTATCATTACTGTCCTCAGGCTTTTAAAAGGCGGTAGGAAGTGGGCAACATGAGAATCCTGTAAAATTTCCTTTTGAGTTGAAGAAATCAAATAAAGCAAAGTTAGTTTTCTTTTTACTTTCTTCTTTTTCTCGTCTAGTAAATTATTGTTTCTTTTTTCTTTGCTTCCTTTTTATTCATATGTTCTTGCTCTCTTATTTGTACTCCATGCTTCCCTCCTCCCTTGTTTATTTTTTTTCCCTATAATTATGTTTTCTCAGTTTCTGAATTTAGAGGGCCATGAATCTTGACTAGTATGAGAGAACATTGGGATATTTATTCAAAGTGGACCTTGTATAGTCTCCTTTATGCCTGTTTTCAGTCTAATTTGTAGATCTAATTGGCTGGATATCAAACCACAAAAAGCAGCTGTGCCTTAGAATTTATCAAATGTGATCAGAAACAAGGAAAAGATAATTAAAATAATGCCCTTAATCCATCTATGACCTTGGGCATAAAAGATGCTCAAGAAGGCAAAATCACAGCTTGTCTGGGATGGCTTTCTTTTTTCATACTTATAACAAATACCATAAATACAGCTCAGAACTTTGATCTCATTTTTTCTTAACCCAGCACTCCAGGGAGAGGCCACTAGATAAGATGAATTCCCATTTCTGTCAGTGAGAGCTTAGTGGGAATTTTTGGTGAGGGGAAAATATTACAGAAATAAACGTTGTCTTTTGACGTAGCTGTTTTGATTCAGTGTTGAAGATTTGTACCAAGAGACCCCCAAACCATCATAGATATTGCAGCCCTTCCCTTTACTGTCTGTTAACCCAGACATGTGACATGAACAAGATTTCTAGAGATGGTCATAGAGGAAGAATAATATTGGGGAAGCCTTTGACTGATTTAGGGTAAAAGGCAAATGCCAGTTGAGAATCATTGCAGATCTTTGATCATATCAGGAGGTAAATGATAGGGACATCCATTTCCTGGAATCATGGTGGGCACTTAAAATGTTGAATACTGTATACAACACTCTAAGAGATGAGGAAAATGTTTATCAATTCAGTGGAACAGGTGTTAATCTGATTTTTGGAAAAGGGTAAAGAAGTTTGACAGTGTTAAATTATGGACATATTTGAGTAGCAATAGCAGCAGCTCACTGTTGTAGAACAAACTGGTACCTGGCTGTGATTTATTGGAATACCTGATGGAAAGACTTGGTATAAGCTACCATTTATCTGTTTCTTGAGTTGACCATCAGAAAAGTTTAAATAATTGTGTGTGTAGAAATGTCAAAGTAACAGACTTGGGGCCAGGATTACACATTTTTATAAAACCTTACTTTGTCGTTTGAGAAAACTAATATTTTTCCCTAAATTGTATAAACAGGTTCCTAGTCAAACTAGTTGAGAATGCACACACCATGTCACACTTTATGGTTGGGTGCAAGTCTGATGAATATATAAAATGCAACTTACCTTCTACCTTATATGTTTGGAGAGATGGCTATGCCCACCTCTGGAACAATCAGCTGTGGCCAAATGAACAGAAAATATTACCTATACATAAAAATAAATATAAAACAGCTTCATACTATCAGGTGTAGTGGCTGGAGAGTTGTGACTTCAAGGCTGCCTTGCTACATAGTGAGCTCAAGGCTGGCCTGAACTACATAGTGAGATCCAGTTTCAAACAAACAAACAAAACAAACAAAATCCAAAAAACCCAGCTTTATCTTGTATAGTAGATAAAAATACTGTGTTCTGAAGAATTTACATAAGTAAATAATTTAAACTGGATTTAAGACATTCATTGTGAACATGGTGATAAATCCTTTGGTGGTAATATCCCTCCCCCTTTGCCAACACCATTGGAAAGTTCTCAGTTCAATTTGCATAAGATGATTCTTATATAGTTAAATCACTCCAGTTTATACCTATGGAAGGCTAAATCACCAGACCCAATTTCTTAGGGACAGTGGCAAAGACTTTCCCATGGATATTCAGTAAAGCTACACTCACTTTTTTTGTTTGTTTGTTTGTTTGTTTGTTTTGTGGGACCTGGAATCAAATTCACAACCTTGAGCCTGACAGACGGGTGCTTAAGCCACTGAACCAAACTCCTGGCCCTGTTTTCTTGAGGCAGGGTCACACTGTGTAGCTCAGGCTGGCCTTGCGTTGTAGCCCAAGCTGGCCTGGAACTCACAAGGCTCCTCCTACCTCAGCCTCCAAGTGCTGGGATTAAAGGCGTGCGCCACCATGCCTGGCTACACTCACTTTGTGCACACAGGAACCCTATTTTAGACCAAATACTTCGAATTCTAGAGAAAACTTCAAAACACTTTAATAATAATGATGGCAATATTTACTTACTGTTCTAAAGAACTGTTGAGCACTGTGTGATGTCTGGCAGCAGAGGTTGCTGACTGTTTCAGGGTGATACTTTGCTCTTGTGAGTGTTGTGGAGTATGTTGACTACTGTAATAAGGGACCCTATCTGATAACCTACAGGAGACCTAGACTGTGCTTGGGAGTTTTAAGGAATGCTTCATGAAACACAGACAACGAAAGGTTAGCATCTATCCTGGAATGATGGCTAACAAGGCCAGAGAGGTGTCTTTTGTTCCGTTTTTCACCTAAAAATAGGAATAATAATAATCATCCAGATCCTTAGCAGTATTATGAAGATTTTGGTAATTGAGAAGCCATTGGTAGTGACAGTTATCAGTGCCACTAATACTTTTTTTCTTACAACCACACTATTTTGAAGATAGTAGTATGGTATTTTATTTTGCAAATACTAGGATGTTAATTTGTCCAAGGTTATCCAGCTCCAGCTTGGTATAGACAGGCCTTGAATCGAGATGTTTCTCTTCTGGTTACCTTTTGTTCTCTTTATACTACTCAGGAGGCCCAAGATGATTCCAGCTGCTTCTTGCTTCATTATCCCGCTAAGTGCCCCACTGAGAGGAATCTGCAATTGCCTACTCCTCCCCTCCCTGTCTTCTGTTCTTGTCATGAGTCACTGCTGAGCCATTTGTGTCAGAAAAGAAAATGGGGGCTTGTGTGTGCTTGCTTATTGGGGGCACCAGTCAAGAAATGTTCATCAAAAGGCATGATGTTTGTTAATGGGGACTGCATGGTATATTTTAAATGCTCTTTGCTCTCTCTGGCATTATTGATTGTGCTGTAGCGTAAGAAATAAATGAATACTGAGTCTTTTATTAATAATACACATTTTCCATTTACCTTTGACTGATTAAATCTGGCATAAAATGGAGACTTGCAAACCAGTCTCCCTGGAATGTGTATCTTCTCTTATGGTATTCTTTCTTAGAATAGTTATTGAACAGGGTGCTCAGATACTGCTCTGCTTGCTGCCTGTGCTCTGGACTAGATTTTCTCCTTTCTTTTTCTCTTTTGATGGCACAGATTGCTTTGTTTCGCAAGTCTCTTAGATAAAGTCTCTTAGATATGAACAAATAATTGGAATGGGAGCTGCTATTTGACAATTGGAGAGTATAAAACATTTGGAGCTCTGAATCTAAGATGATTTCTAAGTCATATAGTTACTTTAAGATTATATAGTTAGTTTACTGATAAAGGAACATGTCTAAAGGGAATGTGATATGATGATGATGATGATGATGATGATGATGATGATGATGATGATGATGAAAGCAGCCATATATAGTGCTAAAACTTGGTAAGCCTGACATTTTTCATTCTTTAGGTGTTGCCATATTTGATTCTCATAATTACTATATCAGGGTGTAGATAGAGGAATAGGAAGATTTAGTTATTTGCCCAGTCCATCTGGCTCCACCAGAGCCTTTGGTCTATTTCACATCAACATTTTGTCCCTTGTTCTGAGTTATAGAGCTGGACAGGAATAGTCTATGACTAGGATCCCAGTCTTTTTTCTTTTTCTTTTTCTTTCTTCTTTTTTTTTTTTTTTTTTTTTTGTAGTACTAGGACTTAAACCCTGGGAATGCTTAGCTACATCTCCAGTCATTTTTACTTTTTTATTTTGAGATTGTGTCTAAGTTGTCTAGGCTGGTCTTGAACTTGGGATCCTCCTGTAATGTGTACCATTACAGCCAGCAGAATTCCTTTCTTTTGATGACTGACCCACATCATTGATTCAGAAAATCCTTTCAGCCCTGAAAGTCTTCTTTATGTGGTGATACCATTGTGTAACATAACTCCTACAAAAGAGAACAAAAGCAAATAACTAAACAAAAATGACAAAAAACGAAAACTGGCTTAGTTGCTGAGATTTAAAGGAGCATCATCCACGTATCTCATTTATTCAGTTCTTACTGTGCCTTCTGAGAAACCTTCATGGACTGTAGTTTTAAACACTGGCTTTAGTTAGGGATATGATCTTTAGATTGATTTATTTTTTGCCAACATTAAAATCATGATAGGGAACAGGTTATTTCTGGTCAGATCTGGTCCCATTCTTTGCTGGCATACCCGTTGGAGGCAAACTGTAAAGTTTTTTAGTTACATTATTATAAGTTTGCAGGGTTGCTGTAGGTAATCAGAAGCTAGGTGTGTGTTGAAGAATGTCTTCATGACAGTCTGTCCTTCCACACACACACCAAAAATAGCTGGGATGGAGTTGGTATTGTGAACTACACATCTAGTGAACAGTTACTTGCTGAACTTACCTTCTTTTCTTAGACAGTTTATAATGCCTCAGGGTCATCATTCCAACTATTGCTTGTGTTGCAAATACTTGATTTAGTCTCTGACTCAGTAGACTATGATCCAGTTTTCCATCTGTGCCTATAGCTCTGCACATCGTTTCTGAAGCCTATCTGTAGTTCAGTAAATGTCAGTAGAATATTTTCCTTTTTTGGTGAAGGAAAGGCTACAGGGGCATTGAGCCCCAGGGCCTGGCATATGCTAGACAGGTACCCTATCACTGAGCCACATCCTCAGCCTAGAGTTTTTTGAATCTCTTTTTAGAGCTCCAGGCTGTAGGTGTAGATGCATAGGTCAAACAGGTTAAATGTAATTTGTTATACCTGCAGTATCAGGACCTTATTTTTTACTGTCTCCTACTAACTTAATGGTTTCTAGTTTGTTAAAAAAGATAATAGATAAAACCTCATATTCCCTTTGAAAGTTATGGGAAAAACAAAAATCTGGTGTTTTAGAAAACTCCATCCCCATAACAATTTTTTCTTCTATAAAGATAGTTGGAAAATAAAAGTAGTATGAAAGGAAAATCAAGTTCTAAAATAAAAAAATCACATCAAGGGCTCAGGTTTGATTTCTTGTGGGTTCACTAGTGGTATAGCAGGCATGTATATTTGTCCCCCCCCCTTTTTTTTTGTATATCAAGGAAGCATTACAAAAAGTAGAGGATATGCCGGTTGTGGTGTTGCATGCCTTTAATCCCAGCACTCGGGAAGCTGAGGTAGGAGGAACGTTGTGAGTTCCAGGCCAGCTTGGGCTACAACTTGAGTGCAAGACCAGCCTGAACTACATGGTGCGACCCTGTCTCAAAAAACTAGGGCCGGGAGTTTGGCTCAGTGGCTTAAGCACCTGCCTGGAAGGCTCAGGGTTGTGAGTTGGATCCCCAGTGCCAAAAAACAAACAAACAAACAAACGAACAAAAAACCAGAAAGTAGAGGATATGAGGACTAGGAGTACAATGAGGGTGAGGAGATAAGGAAAAATAAAAGAGGAGATGAAAAATAGATCTGGGGCCAGTGGTTTAAACCCTGTAACTTCTTAGGAATGTAAATTCTTTGATTTTAACCCCAAACCAATGACTCAGAAACTGTGGGCTAAGCCCAGTAGTCATGTTTTTGAAAACATAGTGCTTTGCTAACCGTGTTTTCTTTTTCTTTTTTTTTTTTTTTTTTTTTTTTTTTTTTTTTTTTTTTTTTTTTTTTTTTTTTTTTTTGTGGCACCAGGTATTGAACTCACAACCTCGCGCCTGCCAGGGCAGGCGCTTAAGGCACTGAGCCAAACTCCCGGCCCTTCTTTTTCTTAACTTGAATGTTTCCTGTTGTTTTACGTTTTAGTTGGTCCCTATCATATGCTCTGATTTTGTGTCCATGAGTAGGTCTATATCAAAATAGAACTATTGAGGAAAAATAATAAAATCTTTGTGTTCCAAAGAGCATTTCCCAGTTAAATTACGTTTTATTGGTGTCTAGTGCTTTTGTTCAGATTAAGCTCTGAAACAAAATTAAGATTCTTGTCAAGCCTTGTCAACATTTCATTTGTTTAGTATTAATTTAAAATGTCTGGTATCAGTAGAGGAAGTGCTTCATAAAAACACATACTTGTTAAGTATTCCACTAGGAGAAGCATTGTGAAGCACACAGGATGCTGAGATTGATCAAATAAATATGGCTTTGTTGAATTCAGTATAATAAATGTAGTTGGTAAGAATAGTGGACTTCACAGTTTGAAGAGGCTCTACTGGTCACTATTTAGCTTATTTAGATGATAAAGAGGATGATCTCACTTGAATATAAAACACTGAACAAACTATTCACGAACCCATGGTGAGAGAGAGAAGCTGTTGACACCACTGAGAATGATACAGTGCCATCTTCTCATAAGGAAAATTAGAAACAAAAAGAAAGAGCTAAACATTTTCTATGTCTTTAATGAGAAACTAGATTTTCTATGAGTGATAAGAGAAAACTCTACTATGGAAGAGGATACTAGCAAAGAGGATATAGAAGGAGCTGATGCAGTGACACATCCTTATAGTTCCAGCTACTCCGGAAGCTGGGTCAGGAGGATTCCAAGGTTGAGTTCAGACCTAGGAACTTAGTGAGACCCTGACTCAAAATAAAACAAGACACTTTTGTGTTAAGCTATTATTTGAATTTAATTATAGTTAGATTAAATTTCTATGTGTTTTAAAAGGGGCAGGGATAACTGTGAGTATATAGCTCAATACCAGAGAGCTTGCCTAGCTTGTTCAAGACCCTGGGTTCCATCCTCAGTATTCAGGAGGTGGAGCAGATACGTATATATATATGGAAGCAGAGCATTAGCACATCAACATCTGCAGCCTACCATGAAATTCGATCCAGGCCATTGCCATCATCACAAAACTGTAAGGTGAAAGTGTTTTGGAGAATAGAACAAGCTTAGAGTGTTACAGACTACCCTGTCAGTTACTGCCAAAGGGTTGGAAATGCCTCTAACAATCATGGTTACCAACTTAACTAAGCAGTGAAACCAGTGAAATCGTAGGAGGTAGGGTATCCTGCATGGTTGAACCTCCTGATGTGTTATATGAAACGTGATGTCCGTTATGTCTCCAATGAAGTTTTAATGAAAATGTTTATCTTGAATCTAACTAGGTTTACAGAAAACACAAGACTAGAACAACAAATTAATCCACACTAGGAAGAAATAATCAGACAAATCTAAAATGTGGTGGGTCAGTCTCTCTGTCTATATCTGTCTATGTGTGTGTGTGTGTGTCTGTCTGTATGTATGTCTGTATCTGTCTGCGACTCTCTGACAAGCTCTTACTCTGTAGTGCAGGCTGACCTTAAACTCATAGCAAACCTCCTGCCTCAGCCTCCTCATTCTGGGAATCATAGAAATTTCACTGTGGACTGACTATCAAACAACATTAGAAACTTGCTGTTAATGTGTCAGGTATGACATTTCCCTTGTGTTAAAAGACAAATGTCTTTATTATTAACAGATGCATGTTAAAAATTTTGTTACGTAAGTGTCATATCTGCATTTCACCTGTTCATAGTTCTATGAAAGATAAGAGTGAGTGGGTAAAGTAAATTTTGTAAGACATTAACAATTTTAATCTAAATAATAGGTAAATGGATGTTTATATTTTCAGTATGTTTGAAACTTGAGGAACAAAAAAGGACTTCCTCAATCCAAATAATTGACTGTGTCACTTGGAAGTGATCAAATTACTTATTGAACATCTTTTAGGGTTCATATCTGTAATTGAGTATAATAATAATAGTGCTACAAAATGCTGTTTAGGTGATTAAATGATATATTAGTATATTACACACATAGCTGTGTTATCCACCATATGAATGGCTCACGTAAATTAAATGCTTACATTGGCGATGATGTGATGATTTGAAGATTAAATATCTGTAAAGAAAAAAATCTTAAAGATACTCTGAACTATAATTGATTTACAATGGAGAACAATGGGACATATTCTTAAACTTTTGGTTAATGATTCAGTTCTTGAAAGCTATGCATTCACAGAAAAGTTTGCATTCCTTTTTTTTTTTTTAGTTTTCTAGCTTATTCATGCATTCATGTATGAGGATACTTTATCTAAACTTTCTTATCTAGAAATTGGATGGTGGTTAAGAATACTTTATGTGTAAGCCCAGCATGGTGTTGCTTTCCTATAATCCCAGCTTGTCTGGAAACTGAGCAAGGAGGATCACAAATTTGAGGCCAGCCTGGGTAATTTTGCAAGACTGTGTTTCAATTTAAAAAAATAAAAAGAATTGGGAATGTAGCTCAGCACTTCTAGGTTCAATCCCCAGTACTGCCCCAAAGTGGGGGGGGGTGGGGAATGGGAAAAGATACCTTAGCTGGAAGTATGCTTTTATCTCAGTATTATGCTGTGATCTGGACAAAAACTGAATGAAAGTTTTAAAAGGCTTACAAAGAAGTGAATGCAATGCTGGAATGAGAGAGTTTGATTTTGTACCAAACGTGTCAGCAGATGAACATGTTCCAGTTAATGTGAATCTTTTCAGAATACCTTGGGACAGTATGTGTGTACAAGTACTGAGCTCTTTATTGTTTAGAATATGTTTAAGATTTTTCCTTCAGAGGATGAGTTGTTTTTGGAAACATCCAAAGTTTTTTTTACCACTTCTTCTGATATCATGAAGTAAATTATTAAAATGGGTAATTCATTTAGCCATTAAAGCACAGAAGTATGTAACAAGCAATGGTGGGATGTGTTTTGCTCCTTTAATTTCAAATCAAGTGTTTCAAAAGTTGTTTGGTTTGTTCACTGTCCAACCCATTAATATGGATGAATATCTCTTACTTTACCTGTTTGAGTGGGTTGGATGCATTTTTTCTGGGTCTGTTCCTTTAGCTAGTGACTTTAAAGTTAAATGTTTGAACTTGTGGTCTTGTGACCTCAGCAGCTAGATTTGATTCAGGTGTGTTGATTCAAACAGAGTGGTAAGATTACCAAAAATAGGTGCTGAGCAGTAAATTCCCAGAACCAGACTCTCTAGTGGCTGCCTGTCCCAGCTCAGTATTGTCAGAGAGCTATAAAACTGCATTGATGGCCAGGCATAATGGCTGGGGTTTACTGATGTGAGGGAGCCTGACTATAGTACTGCTTTATATGTTGGTTGATAATGGAGGGCGTGCCAGGTATGGGACAAGATCGTATTCCAACAGAACGTGGGCAGATGGCTGTATTTGGTGCCCTTGTCACACTTATGTTATATAGGCAGCTCTGGGCAGGTTGTCTGGGGTAAGATAAGATTGTGATTCAGGAATATGACCCAGACCTAGGAAAGAGGCACTTGGAATGACACTGTTGGATTTCCTATAAACCTACAAGAGGTAGCCAGTAAGCATTTTATGGATGAATGATACAAGGAATGTTATATGGAAATGTTATGAGGTGAACCAAATGTAATGGATTTCTCAGTGTTATGGTTTATATCTAAATGTCCCCCAGGAGCCTCATGTATTCTTAGGCAGGGTCTTTGAAGGTGTTTGGGACTATGGGGGTGCTAAGCTGACTTGCTATTAGGGGATGGGGCCTGGTTAGAGGTAGGTCACAGGGCATGACCTGAAAGTGTATATCTCCCTCCTAGCTCTTCTGTTTTCTCTTCTTCCTGAGTACCATGTTGTAACCAGCTTTCCTCTGCCCTGGCCACTGACCAGGCAAGAACTGAAACTTATTAAGTGACCCAAAATAAACCTCTCATCTTTTAGGTTGTGAGTATCAAGTGACTAAGACACTTGGGTTCCAGAACTAGTTGGAAAGACCTTCATGCTGAAATGGAAAGTAACGAGAGAGGTGGCCAAGGGGTGGGGTGATGGAGAGTGGTGAAAGGGGTTGGAGGGGAGGGGGATATAAGGAGTTTGATTTTAGGACACAGTTCTTCAACTACAAGTGTATAAAAGAGGCCAAAATTTAGCAAGTTTATTGAAGAATATCATAAACCCTTGAGGGTAGGAGTACCTGTATTGTTGAACACTAAATATTTGATGCAGTGCCTGGAAAATGGAAAATATATATGCAGTATATAAATGTTGAATGAGTGAAAGTGTTGATTGTTTAACTAAAAGAATGAATAGGGATGATTTAGGACACAACAGTAATCTGTGGTGTTTGTTGATTGGCCAAATTTCAGCATAACAGGAAAAATGTTAATATTTCAGATTCCTTTAGAGACTGGTTTCTGAGATGTTTCATTTGTCAATGAGGGTGCTTTCTGCTGGCTTAGCTTAAATGGTAACCTAACAGGACATGGAGCAGAACTGGAAATGAACATGCTGCGTTTGTTGTAGAAATGAGAAAATGAAGATTCAGAGAGGTGAAGTAATTTGCATAGAACTCTACAATCAAGAAGATCATAAGATCTCGCACTAGGTTTTTCAGTTCTTGCATATGATTACTTTATTTTCAGCAGTTAGTGTTAGGGCAGTTTTGGTTTGAAAGTGATTTGCTTGATAGTATATTTGTATCATGTTAGAGTGATTAAGCATGAAGTGAGAAATAAGTAATGGGAAATTCACATACTGGCCAATCCTTGTTATACTACTTACTCCCCTAGTCATTATTTGGCTGATTAAATAATGAAGATGATAAAGCTGAATGAGTAGAACAATTTGTAATTCAAAAAAAAAATCCTCCATTCTACTTAATAGGCTACAATTATTAGAAAGAAATAGAAGCCCCAGTTAATCTTCATGTAGGATACTTATTTAGGAAAGGAGATATTTCAAATGAAATTAGCCTTTCCTTTACATTGTTTTGCTGGAGATAGTTTTCATTTTGCCTTCCTAGTACTTAAATGGTTATTGCTGCAAGAAATCTGTCAGTATAATCTGATAATGGATAAAATAAATTAATCAGATATAAACATCCAAAAATGTGTCTAAGAAGGATACGATCTTATAGTTTTCAGTCATTCAGCGAGACATGTGGCACAGATGGGTTCAGCAGATAAAACTGTCATGGTTTTCAGAAGTCATCCCAAGGCAGCAGAGAGGAAACATGACAGACACTGGAGAGAGACCCCTCTCTCAGATGATGAGTAATATATATTTTATGTTCATATTAATATTTCATTGGAGAAAAGGTCAAAATCTACATATAAATGGAAATATTTAAAAAGCAGAAGCATAATATTTGAGTAAGTGAAACACTCAGGGTTTTCAAGAATACAAGCAATACCCCTGGGACCCTAGCTCCCCAGCCATGTTGTTTCTTAGAGCATGCTAGAATCTTTAAATTGCTTTAGTCTTGTAAGTGAATCTTAACTCTGGCTTTGGAGAATCTTAATTCCTCCACTCCTCTTCCATTGGACTCTGAATTGTGCTACATAATACTTAACATCATCAAAACTGTGAACACTGTTTTCCCTGTTTTATCAGCTGTGTAGAAACCCATTTTCCCGATCCTGTAAAATGAACACAATAAGGTAGTGGAAATGGGCATAATCAGCATGCTTTTGGTTTTGAGTAGTGGAAAATCCAACTTATGAAGTATTCTGACAAGATGTCAGGAATAGAAGTTTGAGAATAGATTTCATAGGCTGAAAAATTCAAGTTCTGTTCATCTTCCATTTTCTTCTATTGTTCATAATGTGTTAGATTTCACCTTTAGGTTTGTGGCCTATTGGCTCTTGGATTCTATTTGCTCTGAGAATAATGTCTTCTTGGCACTCAAACAAGAGGTCAGGATGCCAGGAGCAAAAGAATCTTCTTTGAGAGCTTGGAGTGAAATATTTCAAGCCCTGAAGGAAAATAACTTCCAACCCAGATTGGTGTACCCTGCAAAATTATCTTTCAAAATCAACGGAGAAACAAGATACTTCCACGACAAAGAACAACTGAAGGAATTTATGACAACCAAGCCAACCCTACAGAGAATACTGAAGGACATTCTAGAGAGAGATAAAGAAGTCCACAGCTCCAGAAACAGCGATGGAGGGATATCATCGAGCGGGGCAGACAAATGAATAATCCATCAACAGGATTTAAGTCCAATATTGTTTGCAATGAGCTGTTTAGTTTAATCTTATTCTACCTCGACCGGCCTAACTTTATCATATATGATGACAAAGACAGCTATTTTAAAGATAACAAAGTTTATAAGGGTAGCCTTTAATGGTATTTGATCACCTCACTTCAAAACCAGGTATTGCTTTCACTGCTCTGTTCTGAGGGATTTTAACCTATTTTAGTGTGTTTGTGTTACAACAGATGATATAGGCAACTGCCTTGAAGCTAATATAAGGCATTATAGAAATCAGTGTTGCATTACTATGTATTGCCTCCATTACCTTATTTGTTATTGGTTTTATTCAATACTATTTCATTCGACTATATTAGACCAATTGGTAAGGGCATTTATTTTGAAGACAAGAGGTATTACAAGGGGAACCGAGGAAGGAAGGAATGGAAAAGGAAAAAGACATAAATTTATATGAGGGTATTCATAAGATAGTTTAAAAGACTATACTACTAAATGCATTAATTGGTGAGAGAGAACAGTTGATATTCATATGACCAGATCAATCCTGCATGTCTTTATCTGTCAATCCGAACAGCTCCCTTAATGGTAACAATATACAATTTTGCAACCACTGTAAAATTCCAACCATCTAAATTCCTAAACTTATAATTTTACAGTATCGGATATGTTGTTGTTGTTTGTTGATCCCTTTAGTTTTTTGTTTCTCTTCTGTATGACCATTCTTTTATCCTTTATTGGTTTCACTCTGAACTATTCACTTGATTATATTAGACCTGGTGATATGGGTAGTTATTTCGATGATAACAAGAGGTATTCTAAGGGGAAAGGAGGAAGGAAGGAAGGGAGAAGGAAAAAGACATAAATTTATAAATATATATAAATAGGACAATTAAAAAGACTATATTACTAAATACATTAGCTATTGATAAAGAAAAGTTAATACTCATGAATTGATAAGTCTTATATGTCTATATCTGTCAATCTGATCAACCCCTATGAATGTAACGATGTGCAATATTGTAACTACTGTCAAACTTCAACCACCTCAGTGTATAAACCTACAATGTTATTGTATCAGGTTTGTTGTTGTTGTTTGTTTATCTTTTTTGCTTTTTGTTTCTATCTTCTGTGTCTGTTTTCTCTAAAATTAAAAAAAAAAAAGAATCTTCTTTGTTCTTATTTTTATTTTATCAGGGAGAAATGTTTTCCCCAGAATTCTGTGGAAAAATTGTCTGTGTATCACTGACCAGTATTGGGTTCCATTCCCTTATTCCCTCTCCCGGCCACTGCTAGAGAGAGTCAAGGTGAACATGCTTGGCTTAGAGCACTCATACTTGATTTCCTGAGGTTGATCTCATTACTGTAAATGCAGTACAGTATAGACTACCATACTGTTGCTCTTGTGGGAGTGTCTAGAGTGTGAAGATGCACAGATATATATGACTTCCCTGGGTTTTTAGTTTATTGGTGTATAAATGGCTATATAATGTGAATTAGATGTACATCTGGAAGAGGAAAGATGATGATTTTGACCTTTTCCTACAGAAATTACCTCAGGGAGGGTTGTTCATAAATGAAGGAGATGTCTAATACTTTAAAGCTTTGATGAAGAACTCGAACCACTTGGGGTGGCCCTGTGGTAACCTAGACAGAACTGGAATGAGTGGAGTTTGTCCAGCTATCCCACATCCTTCTGTACTGCTTCCTCCTATTTTCCACCATTACAATCAGAGGCAGCTAGTCATGTAATTGAGACAACTCCTGGGATTGAGACCATGATTTTGTTTTGACACTAATTGTGGACAATTCAGTTGTGGGCAGGTACTTGAGATAAAAATAAATTACTCATAATTCTTGCTTTTAAGAGACACAAAGTGAGGAGGTTCACTCTTCTGGGTATCTGTTGATTTAGAATTAGGGTTTGGACTAAAAAACCACTTTCTTCCTTTGTCAGTCTCAAATTTATGATTATCTTTCAAGTTGACATCTTTTTTCTCTTTTGGTTTGTTTTGTGGGGAATTTGGAGTGGTTGGTACATTTTGCTAAAATATATTCTACGTACATTTTTCTTCAGGTATACTGTTATTCACAAACATTTCACTGTCAAGTATGGTCTGAAAATATAGAGAAAAAACATAGTTGACTACTCTTATGATTATTCTGGATTATAAAACTCTCTTACTGCAGCCAAATTCACATTAGCCTTTTTGGCAGTCACTGGCTTTTTATTGGGTTTGCAATCAGCTGAACTTTCTAAGAACAGAATTTGAAAGGTGAATTTGCAGACATTTGGACTACTGGACTTCTTTTGTCATGTTCTTCTTCTAGTTGACCTTCTCTTCCTAAATCAATGTCTAGAAGTGGATCCAGAATCCACACTGGTGATAATGATCATTCTGTCTTTTGAGTGCTCACTGTGCACTCACTGTACACTGAACGCTTTACAGGTGTTTCTTTTTTTACTTGTCATCCTTTTTTTATTAGTATATGTTTTTGATGCACAAATACATTTATTATGCGGGATTGGTTCATGCGCTTATCACATCTTGATCTTTTTTACTTACCCTTCTTTGCCCCTACCCCAGGTCCTCTTCCCATTTCCACAAAGTCTATCTCCCTGTTTCCTATTATCTAGATATTGTTTCATTTAATTCACACAGTGGCCTTCTGATTTGGGCTTCATTAATTCACATTTTACAGAAAAGAAAATGGTACAGAGCAAGCTCTAATTGGAGTAACACCATGTAGTAACTAGTAGTCAAGACAAGAGTAGAATCTAGGCAGTTGAGTAGCAAACTCAAGCTCCTAACTTTGCAGTGCTACTCATGGTGTTTTTGTATTTCTTTCCCCTCTACCTAGTACTTGTGTTGTTGCTTTAAAGCATTACTACCTGTTCTATCATTCATATTAGCTCAGTAGAACTTACTATATAGAAATAAAGTTATAAAGTACCAGACCCTTGAACAAAGGTTTATCTTTTCATTTTGAGTCATTCATTCATTCATTCTTAAATTTAGCATGTCTGACTGAGTCCTTGCCAATCACACTGTTGGGCTATAGAGAAGAACATGATGTAGTATTGTTCCTTTGAGCAGTTATTAAAGCCATGTGGTAATAAGGGTTAGACCTGAGTTTTTTGTCCCCTGGTAGGTTTTGTCATTCCTTATAGACTATAGTAAAGATTTTACATTTCATTCTAAGTGTGATAAGATCAGAGTATAACATTTCCCATACTTTACTTCACCTTATCCTCTAAAACAGAATTCGTCTTTGGGCCTCAGCACCATTACATATCTGAGGTTCTCCTTGGCTGTCTTCATTCTACCTACAGTGCTTCACTGGTATATTTGTCTTTTCTTCCTTCATACCATTTTGTTGTTCAAAAGAATGGTGCCTCAGGAATGACAATCTGTGAGCTTACTTTTATATTAGTGTCATCGTTAATCTTGATTGTCAACTTGATTGTCTTGAAAGCTGCCTGTAAGATTAGTGAAGCACATTTCTGGGTGGGTTATGGTATAAGCTTGAGAACTATATGAGGACCCTGACACTGTTCTCTCTGGTGTTCTATCCTCTTGGCTTCCCTATTTCATGAATTGAACAGAAGTCCTCTGCCATGCCCTTTGCTCCATAATGTTTTTTGCCTTAGAACCAGCTGACTATGCTCTGAAATTGGGAACCAGAATAAACCTCTCCTTCATTAATTTGTTGGAGTAAAAGAATTTTTATCAGAAATGGAAAGCTCAGCAATAAGCTCAGCAATAAACTAGAGAATGAAAGACTGAACTGAAACTTTTGCTCAGTTCCAATGGTAGATAGGGTAGAAAGTTCAGGAAAAGACACTTGAATGTGAAAATAAACAGGGAGTAAGAGATGATGGGTGCAGACAGAGGAAGGGAAGCTGTTGCTGTCTAAACTTGCTGAGGACTGAGCTCATACTTCATCTCTAGCATCTCAGGTAGCTCTGCCCATCCCCTTTCCCACTCAAGTACTGTGTGATCCTCTTATTTCTTCCCCATTTCTTTCTTCAGTTTCCTCTAAGGTCCTTCTTTCTCCTACTATATTTATTTTGGAAAGGGTGGGGATGCTTCTGATTCCAAAGAGAGAGAAGCTGAGGCACAGGATAGAAAGAACAGCCATCTGTAACACACTAGGGATCAGCTGAGTCTTAGATTTTATTGTTTACTCTAAGCAAAGGTGGCCCATATTCTTCCTTCTTACCCTTGGGTTGGGTCTTTTTACCTTGGAGTGGCAGCTTCCATCCAAGGCAACAGTTCTTCCTAACAGAAGGGAAGCCAGTTGCAGTTTGTACTGTATTGCCCCTACCCATAACCCCATTAAAGCGTTGTAAATAGTACTATAATGATGTCTCAGTCATTTGTTTTGATGTATCCAAGCTTTTAATAAATCAGCCACAGCTTGCTTAATAGGAATATGAGAGCACAGTGCGTTGCTGCCAGCAGCTGCTAGTAAATTATAAAGCATTCATCTGTTTTACAAGGGAATTAAATGTTTGTTCTCTTTTAAGGGATTGCAACTAAACAAGGATGTGTGTGTGTGTGTGTGTGTGTGTGCGTGCACACGCACGCACGCATGTGCTTGTGCACTTGCACGTGCACATATGCATGCAACAGCTTGTCTGATCCAGATGCCCTCACCACTGCAGTAGCAACCCCGCGTACCTGGGGAACACCTGTAACTAGAACTGTATGAATTTGAGTGCCCCAGGTTAAACCTGTCATTATTGGTTTCTGCTTCCTGTGAATCTCCAAGGCAATATTTATTAGATTACATTTTTCTTCCACTTCAAAGAATTTTGTGAAATACTAGTCCCATCTCTTCCTCTTCTCTTTTTTCTTAAGACTGTCTAGGGAAGGAGCATTAGATAAACCATATACCCAGCATGCCTGACATTCAGTTGCATGCAAAATTGAATCAGCCTATTTTGTTTGACCTTTATGTTAATACTGAAAGTGGACTGTTCCCCTTTTTAACACCATTTGTTTTATTTGTTAAATAATCTTCAGAAGAGAAAGTATCAGAGTATACATAAAAACAGGAGCAAGCTATCAGGTATTCAAGAACTGTTGTCTACTTATTTTATGACTTTTGACAAGTCATGAGACTTTTTGAAAATTTCCCTTATTTATTTAAAAGTTTTAAAAATACTGCACATTCACAAGAAGTTACAAACATATATGTAGAGAAACAGGATGCCCCCGTGTGTGTATTTTTCTTTGCCATTCTGTCACATGTATAGGTTTGTGTAACCATCACTGTATCAAGATACAGAACTCGTCTATCATCCCAAAGCTTCTCCCTTATGCTATGCTCCTCTTTATGGCAATATACACCTCTTCTCCGTACTTAACTACTGGCAGCTACTAATCTGCTTTCTACCCATATAATTTTGTTTTAAAAGTTATTATATAAATTGTTACAATTTATTTTATAAATACAAGCTATTATATATTATATAAATATAAACATTATTATAAATGAAATGCATTATTATAAATGAAATGAGATCAGCTTCACCTGTGTGTGTGGGTGTATGTGTGTGTGTGTGTATAATGCTGGAGATGGATGACTTCAGCTTGTTAGTAACTGTTTTGCCCTTAAGATCCACCAGACTTGTCTGTAGCATGGATATACCACAGTTTGTTTAATCATTCACCTGTGGGCATTTTGGTTGTTTTCAGTTTGGGACTATTATAAATTCAGCTCCTTTGAGAAATCATTTCCAAGTTTTTTTATGGCCATAAGTGTTCATTTTTATGGGATTAATGTCCAGAATTGTTATTGTTGGGTCGTATGGTAAGTATATGTTCAGCTTTTAAGAAATGCCAAACTTTTCCAGAATGATTGTACCAGTCTACATTCTCAGCAGTAATATTTGAGAGGATCAGTTTTTCTTTTTTATAATACTTGCTTGTAATTGTTTTTCATCTTTTTTTTTTCTTTTGAATCAGGGCTTTATGCTTGCTAATAAGCAAGTGCTCTAACACTGAGTTGCATCGCAAGTCCCTGGAGTTTAAATTGTTATTATTGTTTTATCTAGCTGTTTTATTTATTTATTTATTTTTAAATTTTATTTTAAAGGTCGTAAAATCCAACGAAACTTAACAGAACAAAGTCAATGAAAACAAAATGGTAGAACTGATACAGAACTTCAAAGTGAGATACTAGGAAAACAATAGCCACTATAGTATATCTTGTTATCTTTATAATAGTTGACCATCCATCAGGTATAGTAAAATCAAACCAAAAACAAAACAGAAAAGAACCAATAAAAACAGAATATGAAATAAAGCCAAAAAAAATTAGAATAAAGCAAAACAGTGAGAACAATATTGGGTCTCAAAGACAAGATAGAAGGGAATCCCCCATATTTGCCACATGGCATACTGTCATCTTCCCAAGAAATGTTCAGACTGCCAGCCCCAGGCCTGCAAAATCAACGAAACAGTACAAGTATTTAGTTGCTTCATATACCTTAGTTGTTGTCAACTTAGCTGGTCCTCCGAACCAGCAGGTTGCTTACCGGGTATATGTGTGTGTGTGTGTGTGTGCTGTCCTTGATTCTTAGCCCACTCACCAACAGGCTTATAGGAGGCACATATCTTTCTCTTCCTGGAGTCCGCACCAGTCATGTGCCACTCACCAGGAAGGCACGCTAGTTGTCTTCTGGTTTGAACCTCCCAGACCTGATGTGGCGGGTTCTTGGTAGGCACATCTTTCTCTTCCTGGAGTCCGCTCCAGATGCGCACCACTCACCAGGAAGGCAGGCTAGTTGTCTTCTGGTTTGAACCTCCCTAACCCAAATGTGGCGGGTTCTCAGGAGGCACATCTCTCTCTTTCTGCAGTCTGCGCCGGTCGTGCACCATTCACCAGGAAGGCAGGCTAGTTGTCTTCTGGTTTGAACCTCCCTGACCCAACATGGCGGGTTCTCAGGAGGCACATCTTTCTCTTCCTGGAGTCCGTGCCCTTCATGCACTATTGAGCTATTCTAATGAGTTGTGTACTGATAGCTCACTTTGATTATTTTTTATTTCCTTAACAACTTGTGATTTTGAACACTTAACTGCTTACTTACATTTGTGTGTACTCTTTGTGATAAAAAGTCTATTCATTTGTTTTGCCTGTATCTTCTAAACTGTTTGACTTTTACTGTAAAACCTTGAATTTTCTATGTATCCTAGATATGAATACTTTGCATTGGCTCACAAATATTTTTCTCAGTCTGTCTTTTCATTAACACAATAGAGTACTTCACAGAGCAAAATTTTTGAATTTTGATGTGAAATTCTTTCTAATGTTTATTTTATTTTGCTTCTGGTGTCATGTACAAAAACTTCACCAGATTCTACAGTCTGAAGATTTGTTCTACATGTTCATCTTAAACTTTGACAATGTTAAATTTACGTTTAATTTTGTAACATACTTTGAATTCATTTTTGTAAAAGTATGAGGCTTAGGTTCAGATAGTTACTATTTTCTTGTCTGTGAATTGTCCAGTTGCTCCAGCAATATTTGTTTAAAATATTTTCTTTCTTCCGTTGAATTGCTTTTTCAGCTTTGTAAATGCAGAGCATAGTGGTGCAAGTCTAATCACAGCACTCAGAAGGCCAAAGCAGAAGGTTTGCCAGGAGTTCCAGAACAACCTAGGCTACATGGTTACTTAGCTCAGTGAGAAGGCCTTAGGTTTAATTCCCAGTATATAGGGAAGGAATTGGGGTGGGGGAGGGGGAGATCAATGGGCCTCACTTGAATGTGCCTATTTCTCAGTTTTCTACTCTGTCTTGTTGATGTGTTTCTGTCCCTTTATCAATCCCTGGCTTATAGCATTAATTACTATAGTTGTGTGAGCTATCTTGAAATCAGATAATGATTCTTCTCATTGTATTACTATTTTTCAAAGTAGCATTAGGTATTCTGATTCCTTTCTGTGTAAGCCTGTCTTTCTATATGTATTTTAGAATAATTTTGTCAGTATGTATACAAATCTTGTGGGGATTTTGATGAAAATTATGTTAAATCTGAATATGAATTTTAAGTGGTTTGCCATCTTTCTTATATTGAGTCTTCCAATTCATGAACACTTTGTCTTTCCATTTATTTAGGTAATTTTTGATTTCATCAGCATTTTGTAATTTTTAGGATACAAGTCCTTATACTTGTTAGATTTGTGGGTAAGTTTTAATTTTTTCTAAGACGTTATAATGACATTGTACTCATAGTCTTGTTTTCCATGTGTTCATTGTTATTGTATTGAAATATAATGAAATACATGTAATTTATGTGTTAACTTTATACATTTGGCTTGCAGAGCTCACTGTAAGTAAAGCTTTGCTATTGTTTGTGATTTTGTATGTTAAAAGAGTATTATTTCCAAATAGGGACAGTTTTCTATTTGAAAGTATTGCTTTATGACACGCAATGAAGAAAATTGTCTTTCTTGTGTCTTTTCCAGAATTGAAAGACAAGAATGTTAGATCTTTTAGATTCCATATGTACCTGAGGTGCTGTTCATTTATTTTCAACAGTTAAGCCTTTAGTCTTTATTTTATGATGATGTACTTTCAGACTTTTATTACTTGAATAAATATTTAAGATTTTCCACTTTTTATCATTTTTAGATGTGCAATTCAGTGGCATTAAATAGATTAATGATGTGCAACTTTTGTTACTCCTTCCTGAACATTTTTTTCACCTCAAACAAAAACTCTCTACCCATTAAGCAGTAGTAACTTCCCTTCGCTCCTCAGTCTCTGGGGAGCTCATATCTCCTTCTGTTTCTCTCACTTTGCCTATTCTAATTATTTCATACAAACGGAATCATAAAATATTTGTCCTGTCATTGCCATATCATTTCATTTAATGTTTTCTTTTAAAAGTTTAGGTATGTCATTCCATGTGTTAGGACTTTATTTTGAGGTTGATCAATGTTCTGTTATATGTATGAAACACATTCTGTTTATCTACTTATTTGTTGACATTGATTGAGATAGAGTGGGGTAGATCTGTGGCAGCTTCTTATTGTTAGAGGTAAAAATCTTGCCTTCCCTCTCAGACTCTTCTGACATGGCACTGGGAGTTTTGGGTGAGAAGGGACAAGTACAGGTAGAAGTCTAGGTTCCTCATGTCACCTTTACTGGCACAGGGGAAGTGGAGTCCCCATATTAGAGACTTCTTGGCTATTGTAGAGCAATTACCTAAAGGGTTTCCCTCTTCCTAGCCCACCACTTTCCTAGAAGTGATACTTTGGTTTAATTTTGGTGAAGATTTTGATAATTTTGAAATTAGGTATAACAATGCCTACTGTTTGTTTGTTTATTTTTCCATTCTATTAGCTCATGAATCTTCTCTGGCATTTAGTACCAGTAGTTCCAAGATGAGTATTGATAAATACACATGGTGCATGAGTTACAGTGGTTTGACTTGTAATTTTTTTTTACTTTACAATGGTATGAAAGCAATGTTTATATACAGTAGAAAGCATACTTCGAAAGTTGAAAATTTCCCCAGGCAAGCCACATGCAGTAGGATACTCTCAGTGCTAAGCAACTGCAGCAAATGGCAGCTGGGTAAGCCCCATGATCATGAGGGTAAACAGCAGATACTTTACAGTGTTCTGTGTTACTAGATTAAGTATATTAAGGGCATTTTCTTTTTTTCCCCATATATATTATTATCACATGTTAATTATACAGAATTGAGTTTTATTGTGGCATTTTATTATGTGCATGTAATATCGATTATATCCATTCCCTTGTTATCCTTCATTATCCCTCCTTTTACTCCCCTGGTCGCCTTCCTCTTATCTAATAGTCCCCTTTCTACTTTGATGCCATGTTTTTTTCTACATTCCATATTTGAGGGAAACTGTTTATTTTTTTTAAATGTAAAATAAACTTTATTGATGGATGGCTCATTTATCAAGTTCATGATTGTTTTAGGATGGGAAAACTGCAAAATAATAATAGCAGTAATAATCATAACTATAATTATAGTAATGTTTTCCTTGATGCTGAATACTGATTAATGGGAAGTTCTTCTCCATAAGAAAATGACCCCACATGATGTGCCTACCCTGTGTAAAATGAAGGTTCTAAGACAGATCGGAGTTTAAAGTTCATGGTTAAGCTAAATACCAAATGGATCTTGCTGTTGTGAAAGTAATGTTTCTATTCCTTGTCAAAGAGTTACAGAATTTTGTTACTGGATTGGCATTTAGAGATCCACGTGCCCAACCCAGTGACCTTATAGACAAGAAATCTGCCTGCTGTGATGGAGGTAGGAGTAGAACTCAGCCTCAGAACTTGAAGGGGTCTTTATTATTATTGTATCACCAGGATTGCATCTTAATCATAGTTTTTGTTGATATCTGCTGGGATGGTATGAATTAAGAATTACTGATTTTCTCCAATTTTATTATTTCATTACAGTCTCATACTCTTTCTTGGCATGGTGTTTTGATTTTTCTCATCTGAAAATATTAAACAAGACACTTAATATTGTTCATCCCTTGTTTAACTCTGTAAAGGTTTGTAAATTGCTTTACCTAATCCACATGACTTTGTTTCTTAGCTTTCTAGACCTCAAATGTTGCTTATTGTCTGTGTAACTGCCAGAGTTAACTTATAATGAATACCTTTAGGTAGAGAGACTTTAATTTGTTTCACTTTTTATTGAAAGGAAACTGAGAATCTGAAAATTATGGGCTCTTTCTCTAGGGGCTCCTCATCTGGGCTTCCACCCTTTCTTTATCAGTGATAGGATGTATTAACTAGCATTGGTCTTGGGTCATCAAGGATGGCAAGTCTTATGCACCCTCTGTTGGCTCTTTTCACAATAGGATGATTTCTGTTTTTAAAACATTACTCCCTTTTATTGCAACACAGTTAGCTTGTCTGTTTTCCCAACCATGGTTCTTCTGTATGGGTGGAATAAATCAAAATTGTCTGTTTCCACACTAAATTCTCCAGATTCATCCATTTATCACTTACGGGATTTTAAATAATTGACTACTTGGGAAGTTTCATTTTCTTGGTGTCCTTTTCAAGGTGACTCCAATACTTCAGAAGTAGACTAAGTCTTAAAAAGGCCCCTTGTTTCTTCTGAATGGTTTGAAGCTGGAGACTCACTCTTGAGGTCCTTCAGCCTGTATGCTGCTAGCAAGAAAGTGATCTCTAAGGCAGACCTGGTGGTGCCTTGAAGTTGGGCACTGGAAAAGCACACTTCCATAGTACATTTTCTTCTCAGTTTTTAAGCTTGTTTCTTGAACCTTTATTACTGAAAATGAATACGCAAATTACCTATCTTGATTCTTGCAGTCTGTTTCTGAATTATTTCACCTCTGGTATCACTCATTCTTCTTTGGTATTATAAATAGGAGACTGTCAGGTCTCCAGTTTTATTTGGACTTCATCTCCTAGCTTCCTATTTTAAGTCACACCAAAGCTAATTATATAAGAAATCAATTACAGGGAAAAGCAAAGAAAGAACAAACAAGAGAACTCAGTGTACACAATAATTCATAAACACTTTTTCTCATTCTTTTGGTCTCAGGTATGTTGGAGTGATGAAATTGTGGAAAATAAGGCACACATAGTCTGTTTAAATGTACGATTGGAGGATTCCTCCTCTTACCCTCGAGCTAAGCAGCCCCTTTGGAATATCTAATGAAATGTATGCCCTTGGATGCTGCATTAGAACAAAGCAGACAGTCTTGAAAATGAGCCCTGAGAGGTATTATTTCTATATGTTAGCTTTTATTTGCTTGTTTGACAGTGTTGTATATATGAAGGTCCTGCTGATATAGCAGAATCACTGAGAGTTATCTTTGCTTTGTAACTTCTCCCTCAGAGGTCTGATACTCGACCTGCTGCCAAATTCTCTTGAAGACAATGTAAATACAGTTTTCTTACTGATAATAGGGCAGATTATATAATTGTTTTTATTTACTACTCCAAAAGAAAGTAGTATCATGATGAGTGTTTATTTGTTATTCTAGAGATGTAAGTGATTCTTTTATTATACAAAGTGGATGTAAGTAGCTGAAATTGATCTTTTCTTTCTCCTCCCCTCCACCTTTTCTCCTTTCCTTCCTTCTTTCCTTGAGACAGGGTCTCACTGTAGTTTAGGCTGGCCTGGAACTCACTGTGTTGTCTACTCTGGCCTTGAACTTGGGATCTTCCTGCCTCAGTCTCTCTAGTGCTAGGACCATTGGCATGTTCCATTATGGCTAGTTTTGATTTCATTTTAAGATAGCTGTATATCTGGCATATATATTACAGCAATCATGTAGGTATATGTTGTTTCCCAATAGTTGGAATTAAATTAAAACTTTTAAACTACTACTTGATAAGGACCCCACCATCTGCCTGTGTAATAAATCCAATGTGCTAAGGGATTTTTTTCCCTCAGCTATATGATTAAGGAGAAATCAAGCTGTTAATTATAGCAAGCTCAAGAGTGAAATTTTGGCCAACTCTGCCTGTACAGTGCCGTATGGACATTCTGATGGCACCTTGGAAATCATCTTGTTGCCATGAGCACAAGTATTAGAGGTGTGGGATTTGATGAGCTATGCCCTCTTCTTTATCTGATCCTGAGTTCCCCAACCTCCTAGATATGATTGTCACAAGGACCTATTGTGTGGGTATATCAGTGAAAATTTATCATTTCTTCTTGAGAAATAACCTCAGGATATATGTACTATTTGCTGTAGGTTCAAAATAGATGCCAGCTGGGTGTGGGGGAACATACCTGTAATCCCAGCCCTTGGGAGACTGAGATATCACAAATTCAAGGCCAGCCTGAGCTATGTAGTGAATTCAAGGTCAGCCTGAACTACAGCAAGACTGTGTCTCAAAAGCAAACAAACACACACCAAAATACATGCCATCTTTTTTATCTTTAGTGAACCAGAAGTCTTTGTGACTGTTGTGTTTTCAGGTCTACCACCTGGATGTCATTGCCATGAAAGTACCAATAATGTTTTTTAAAAAATTAGGGTAAAACTTAAAAGTTCATCAAGACTTTAACCATCTCCTGCACTCCTTTTCAAATTTCAAATTAGGAGAGAGCTAAGCCTCTCCTAGCTCAAATTTGATGTTGTTACCTCCTCTTGGTCTCATCAGCTATAAAAATAAATAGACTGTAGGCCTGGGACTTGCCTAGGTTTGCCCGGCACAACAGAAGCCCTGAACTTCTTGCAGCCAGACTTAGGGTCTGGGTGGTGCCAAACTCCAGGGTACACTCTGCCTAGCTCCCTGGGACCGGGAGGCCTTGGCCCCCACCCGGTAAGGTGCAGGCTCCACCCACACGCTCTGGGAGGCCGCCCTCACTTGCTGCGCACAGGTTCCAGCTCTACTGGGTCCTGCAACTCAGTGCGACCTGCCAGAGGAATGCTCGGCCAGCCTCCCAGGACATAGGGGTACTCAGCCCAGCCCAGCCCAGGACCTCAGAACTGCTCGTCATGGACTCACCAGCATAGCTGCAGGGCCTTGGAGGGCTTGGGCTCCACCCTCCTCCCGCCTCCCCCCCCCCCCCGCCAGAGCACAGAGCACGCGCAAGCTCCATACTTCAGTGGAGCGGTCTGCATGCCACATCCTGGAGCTCGCAGGCCCCACCCAGCCAGGAGCAAGGCCCTGGCACTGTAGGCCTGGGACTCGCCCAGGCTTGCCTGGCACAGCAGAAGCCCTGAACTTCTTGCAGCCAGACTTAGGGTCCGGGTGGCGCCACACTCCGGGGTACACTCTGCCTAGCTCCCTGGGACCAGGAGGCCTGGGCCCCCAACCGGGAAGGCGGAGGATCCACCCACACGCCCCAGGAGGTCGCCCTCACTTGCTGCGCACAGGATCCAGCTGTACTGGGTCCCATGACTCAGCACACCCCCCAGAGGAATGCCCGGTCAGCCTCTCAGGACACAGAGCCAAATAGGTTCTAGAAGAAAATGACAAAACGAAAGACCAAGAGGCAGTCTCAGTCCCCCAGCCCACAAAGAACAAACCCAAGAGACACTGAAATGGAAGACAGTGGGAGTCACACAACTGAACTTTCTGGAATGATACAAAATGCAGTAAAGAAACACCTCGATGAAGCTATAGAGAATTTGAAATCAGAAATATTCTCTCAGCTAAAAAATGAAATAAGAATCATTATTAAAGAAGTGTGTGTATCTAAAGAAGAGCAAGATAAAAAAAATAGAAGAACTTAAAATGATCGAAATTTTGAATGGACAATATAAGACACAAACAGAATGCGTGAAGCAGATGCAAAGGGAAATGCAGGAAATGAAAAACTCCATGGAAAGTTCGAAAAACCGCTTGAATGAAGCTGAAGATAGAATCTCAGATCTTGAAGACAGCATGGGAGATCATGGCCATGAAAGAAAAGATCTCTTAAAAATAGTAAGGAACCAAGAAACAACAATTCAACAGCTGCAAGATGATGCCAAGAGAAATAACATAAGATTAATAGGCATCAATGAAAAAGCAGGGGTCAATGGTAATGACCTATGAAGACTATTCACAGGAATGATAGCAGAAAACTTTCCAAACATGGGAAGAGAATCTGAAATACAGGTAACTGAGGCATACAGAACCCCAATTAACCATAACCAAAATAAATCTTCAGCAAGACATATAATAACAAGGGTATCAGAAATACAGCACAAGAACAAAATACTAAAAGCTGTCAGAGAAAAGAAACAGATCACCTATGAAGGAAAGCCTATCAGAATGACGGCAGACTTCTCAACACAAACCTGTAGGTTAAGAAGAGCTTGGAGTGAGGTATTTCAAATCCTGAAAGAAAACAACTTTCAACCCAGATTGATGTACCCTGCAAAACTATCCTTAAAAATTGATGGAGAAATAAGATACTTCCATGACAAAGAACAAGTGAAGAAAATGATGGCCACCAAACAAACACTACAAAGAGTACTGAAAAACACTCTAGAGAGAGACAAAGATAGCCACAATCTTAACAATAACAACAAAAGGAAACCACTAAGCAGGGCAAGTAATTAAACAGAAAATGTAGAAAACCAACAACAGAAAGATATCATGACAGAGATGAGCCAATACATATCAGTTATATCAATCAATGTAAATGGTCTCAACTCACCAATAAAAAGAAACAGACTAGCAGAGTGGATTAAGAAACAAAATCCAACAATATGCTGTGTACAAGAAACACATTTAATGCGAAAGGAAATTCACGGACTTAAAATCAGAGGATGGAAAACAATACTCCATGCAACAGGGACCCAGAAAAAAGCAGGGGTAGCTATTATGTTTGCAGACAATGCAAACTTCAAACCGAGAATGATCAAAAGAGTTAAAGAAGGTCACTGCATACTCGTTAGGGGAAAACTTCAAGAGGAAGAGATTACAATCATAAATATATATGCACCGAATATGGGAGCACCCAACTATGTAAGACAATTCTTATTAGACATGAAAAACCAAATAAACAATAATACAGTTATAACAGGGGACCTTAACACCCCATTGTCGCAGAGAGACAGAGCAACCAAACAAAAAATCAGCAAAGAAATAACAGAACTGAATCAAGCTTGTAGATGTGTACCGAGTATTTCACCCATCAATATCAGAATACACATTCTTCTCAGCTGCACATGGGTCACACTCTAAAATAGATCATATAATGGTCCACAAAACATGCTTAAGTAAATGCAAAGGAATGGAAATAATTCCATGCATACTATTTGACCATAGTACAGTAAAATTTGAAATGAATGACAAAAAAACCTACAATAACTTCATAAACACATGGAAATTAAATAATACTCTTCTAAATAACCAATGGGTCACAGAAGAAGTTAAAGAAGAAATTAAACAATATCTAAAATTGAATGAAAATGGACATACAAATTACCAGAACCTGTGGGATACAATGAAGGCAGTCCTCAGAGGGAAATTTATAGCACTAAACTCTCATATGAGAAAAACAGAAAGAACACACATAAACAACCTAATGCTGTACCTCAAACTTCTAGAGAAAGAAGAGCAAGTCAAGTCCAAAGCCCAAAGAAGGGAGGAAATTATTAAGATTAAAGCAGAAATTACTGCAATTGAAACTAAGAAAGCAATACAAAGAATTAATGAATTGAAGAGTTGGTTCTTTGAAAGAGTAAATAAAATTGATAAACCCCTAGCCAGCCTTATCAAGAAGAGGAAAGAAAAAACTCAGATTCACACAATAAGAATTAAAAAGGGTGAAATCACTACAGACCCTGTGGAAATACAGAAGATCATCAACACCTACTTCAAAAACCTTTACTCACATAGATTCAGTAACGCAGAAGAAATGGACAGATTCCTAGAAACCTATGAATTACCAAAGCTGAGTCAAGAAGATGTAACGCTGCTGATTAACCCAATTTTAGCTAATGAAATTCAAAATTGATTAGGACCCTACCAACAAAGAAAAGCCCGGGCCCTGATGGATTCACGGCTGAATTCTACCAGAAATTTAGGAATGACTTAATGCCAACACTCCTCAAACTCTTCAATGAAATCGAAAGGGAAGCAAGTCTCCCTAACTCATTCCTGGAAACAAGTGTTACCCTACTACCAAAGACCCAACCAAAAAGAAAATTACAGACCAATCTCCCTAATGAACATAGATGCAAAAATCCTCAATAAAATACTGGCAGATAGAATACAGCAAGTTATCAGAAAGATTATACACCATGATCAAGTGGGATTCATCCCAGGAATGCAGGGATGGTTCAACATACACAAATCAATAAATGTAATACACCGTATCAACAGGGCCAAGGACAAGAACCACATGATCATCTCAATAGATGCAGAAAAAGCTTTTGACAAAATCCAACACCCATTCATGAGAAAGACCCTATAGAAATTTGGAATAGATGGTCTCTACCTCAAGCTGATAAAAGCCATATATCATAAACCAACAGCCAACATCTTACTAAATGGAGAAAAACTGAAAACTTTCAACCTAAAATCAGTACCAAGACAAGGATGTCCATTATCACCACTCCTATTCAATACAGTTCTGTAAATATTAGCCAGAGCAATTAGACAAGAGAAAGAAATAAAGGGAATAAGAATAGGAAAGGAAGAAGTGAAATTATCATTATTTGCAGACAATATGATACTCTACATAGAAGACCCCCAAGAATCCATTAGAAGACTTCTAGAAGTAATAACCAAATTCAGTAGTGTAGCAGGACACAAGGTGAATACTAAAAGATCAATAGCATTCCTGTACAGAAACAGCAAAGTCACTGAGAGAGAAATAAGGGAAACCACACCCTTCACTATAACATCCAAAAAAATGAAATACTTAGGAATCAATCTAACAAAGGAAGTGAAAGATTTATACAGTGAAAATTACATTACTCTAAAGAAGGAAATCGAAGAAGATTTCAGAAAATGGAAAGATATTCCCTGTTCATGGATAGGAAGAACTAACATCGTGAAAATGGTCATTCTCCCAAAATTATTATACAGATTCAATGCAGTCCCAATCAAAATACCACTTGCCTACGTCACAGAGCTAGAGAAAGCATTCCTGAAATTCATCTGTAACCAGAAAAGACCTAGAATAGCAAAGGCAATTCTGGGCAACAAAGGGAAGGCAGGAGTCATCACAATCCCCGACCACAAACCCTAACTATACTACAAAGCTACTGTGATAAAAACACCATGGTGCTGGAATCAAAACAGACCTCAAGATCATTGGAACAGATTAGAAGATACAGCCACAACTACAAACACACTTAGCCACGTCATCTTTGACAAAGGGGCCAAACACGTGCATTGGAAGAAAGATAGCCTCTTTAACAAATGGTGCTGGAAAAACTGACTTTCTATGTTCCGTAAACTAAAACTAGATCCATGCGTATCACAATGCACTGAAATAAAGTCAAAATGGATCAAAGATCTGAGTATTAAAACAGAGACACTAAACCTACTAGAAGACAGAGTAGGTAAAAATCTTGATGATATAGGAGTAGGCAGAGAGTTCATGAACAAAAATCAGATTGTATGGGAAACACTTCCCAGAATCAACACCTGGGCTCTCATCTTACTAAAAAGCTTTTGCATGTCAAGGGAAATCTCCAACAGACTCAAAAGAAAACCCATGAATTGGGAAAATATTGTCCATCAGACAAAGGATTTATATCTAAAACATATAAAGAATTAAAAGAAATCAGGCCCCTAAAATTCAAGGACCCAATCTAAAAATGGGCATCTGAGATGAATACACACTTCTCAGAGAAAGAAATACAAATGGCAAATAAATATATGAAAAAATGTTCAACATCAATGGTCATTCGGGAAATGCAAATTAAAACAACACTGAGATTCCATCTCACTCCAGAAAGAATGACCAAGATTCAAAAATCAACCAACAACAAATGCTGGACGGGCTGTGGGGAAAAAGGAACTCTTCTCCACTGTTGGTGGGAGTGTAGATTGGTACCCCCACTGTGGAAGTCAGTGTGGAGATTCCTCAAGAAGCTAGGATTAGAGATCCCATTCAACGCAGCTATCCCTCTTCTGGGCGTTTTCCCAGAAGAATTGAAAACATCATACCACAGTGATATCTGTGCACCCATGTTTATAGCAACCCAGTTTGGAATAGCCAGATTTTGGAAACAACCCAAGTGCCCATCAATCAAATAATGGGTAAAAAAGATGTGGTATTTTTATACAATGGATTACTGCTCAGCTATTAAGAAAGATTGCATTGATACTTTTATAAGTGAATGGTCACAACTTGAGACCATACTCATAAGTGAGATAAATCAAACCCACATGTGTAAATACCGTATCGTCTCCCTAGTGTAAGAAATGGAAAAGTACATATGATCCAAAATCTATAATAAATACTACATAAGGATAAAAAACAGCTCAAAGAGCAAAAGTAATTGGGAAGGAAAAAGGCGGAAAGAGAAAAGGGAAGAGGAAAAGATATAAACCTGTATATATGTATATGTAAGATAACTAAAATAAACACACTCCTGAATGTATTCGTTATTGAGAAAGAACAGTAAATACTCATATGATTAGATCCATTTTACATGTCTATATCTGTTAATGTAAGTAAGCATTTTAAAGATAATGATACGCAATATTGCAACCGTTGTCAAGTTTCTATCATCCTGTTTTGTAAACCTGAAATGTTACTGTTGGGCATTTAGTCTAGTTGTTTGTTTCTCTGTTTTGTTTTTTGTGTTTGTTATATGTGTCTTTTTTTTTTCCACTTAAATAAAAATAAATAAATAAATAAAAATAAAAAGATAGACTTCTGCCCGTCATGGTAACTCTCTGCCTTGCAGCGGAACCCCAAGTTAAGCAAGTAGAAAATCTGGTTTCAGCCTTTAATTTCAAGAGCTTCCTTGCTGAGCTTCTTTAGACTGAGAATAGAATGGATGATGTGATTTCTTCTCGTTGCCCTCTGAGTCCCTTCCCAAGTGATATTTTCACTAGGTGCCAGCAGAAGAGAGATGGTGACTGGAAGACAAAGCAGTAAGGAAGAGAAGTGAAGGTACTGAAGAAGAATATCTGAAGTGCAGCTTTTGATTACAGATGACTTCAGAGGGTAGCCACCAGGCTTGTTGTACTGTTTTGTGTTTAAAGGGGTTGCTCAAGGCATCTACTATGAGCCCTTTGTGTCCAGAGATTAAGTGTTAAATTTACTTCTTTTTGCCCCAACAGTGTTTTGCGTAGAACTGGACATCATATAGGTATTAATTGTTTCTGCCTTGCTTACCTTCCTGGAAATCATTGCTGTTGTCAAGTGAACAGACTACAGAGAAAGAGTCCATGCTTGCAGCATCTTCATCATCATTCTAGACACAATGCTCATTGAAGCAAAAAGTCTTGTCAGGGCAGTCATAATCAACATTATGAAGTACAAGCAAGAGCCATTAATTGCTGTGTAAAATTTGAGGATATTGTGCTTTTGAAAGGCTAAAATGGGAGGATTGCAAGTGTGAGACCAGTGTGGCAACTTGGCAAGACACTAATTGAAATAGAACGTAGTGAAGTCATAGGTGCACATTCCCTGGGTTCAACCTCTGGTACCACCAAAAAAAAAAAAAAAAAAAAAAAAAAAAAGAAGCAAAACAAGTTGAAAAGTGTTCTTGCAGGAGGACAATGGTTGAATGCTTCATATATAAAGTCCTGGCTTCTATGTCTAGCACTGCAGTGGGAGTAAAAGATTGTGGGGGAAATCTCTTTAGATGTCCTTCAAGTTATTTTAAAAATAGAAAGATACAGGTTACTTAGGGTGGAAAATCAGTTTATGTAAGAACTTTATGTGTTACTCGTATTGTGGTTCGTTGTTAAAACAAAAAGTTGTTGGCTGCTCTATCTTCTGTTTTACAGGATAATTTTCTTTTGATCTATTCTGAAAACTGGTCTGAGAGTTTAATGAGATGTTGGGCAAGATGACACTGAGAGACTGTGCTAGTGGTTTTTAGAGGTCCTTATTCTTAGATTTACACTCATGTATTTGTAGTTGCTGATCATTCCAGTCACTTCCATCTAAAAATAGGCATGAACCCTTAATCTGCTGTGGATGCCTGAGGAGAACAAGAACAGTTATAAGCTGTATCCTGGTTGTCCATTAGAAGAGTTTTTACTGATTAGTTGACTTGAGGAGCCAGCCAGCTAGGTTTACAGGATACTTGGTTATTGGATAAGTTTACATCAAATAGATTTTACTATGTTAAACTCCTTTGTTTTGTCATGGCCAGAGTGAAAAAAATAAGCTTAGTTGAGTTATGTGAATTTTAATCATGGAGTTATAAAGCTGAAAGTGACTTTGAGGGTCTAATGCAGGAATCCTAAATTCCCATATCCTTGGGGCTGGGGAGGAGGCATATGTGAATAATTTGGAGAAGTTTAAGAAAAAGAGAGCAGTAAAGGATGTCTGAGTAACTAGATCCTTAAGTTTTAGGGATGTTATTCCTGTCCATCATTATAGTTATAAGGCTCATTGGCTGCCATTTGGGAAGCCCTGGACCATAAGTATCAGATTTTCAGTCTCCTTTTTAAGGATGATAGTCCAGGCACAACAGGAAAAAGACAACTAGTGATGGCCAAAGTTCTGTGGGTCAGTCTGATTTATTTGCACTATACAATGGTGGTATTTAGATTAGAAGACAGGTGTATGCTGATATCAAAAACCTTCTTCTGAACTATTTTGTTTTTTAAAAATTTTTATGGGAGTAACTAACATATAAAAGTGCTCTAATTTTAAGGAATAATTTAACACGTAATTTATATATGTGTATTTTCATGTCACCACCACACAAACTACCATAGGAGTTACTTCATGGCGTTTTCCAAACTCACCCCTAACACTATCCCCACACAAGTATAGGAATCACTATTTACTAGAGAACCCTGGCAAGTACCTTCTACTTACAGAGCTGGTCCATCTGTCACTGGCCCTGTTCCACTTCTCTCTTTTCTCTCCTCAGATTCAGTTGTAAAGAACTATTGCATACACAAGGGTACATGTTGCTTTTTTTTCCCTTCCTCATAACTCAACAGAATGTTGAATGTCTATAAAGTGAGCACTCTAATTATGCCAATGCCATTGACTCTCTGAGCTGGGTTCTGTCTCCCACAGGATTTCTCCTTTACAGGGTTCAGAGGGTACTGTGTTCTGCAGTGTCAAGTGCTTTATGCACAAGCACTTTGAGGTCACATGATATTTCTAAAGCTATTGATTATTCACAGGCTACTTTTCCCTGTGAAAGAACTTCAGATGTCTTATCTCATGATTTTATTAAGTCAGAAGCCCATATTTCATTGTGATGGGCATGGTACTCAAAATCTGGGGGTGGGAGCACTGAAAATGTAGCACACTACTCAAAACAAAGCCCACTTCATAAGCAATGCAGCTTCATAAAAAAAAAATAGCTGATTCCCAGGCTGAAGCTGTTAAGCAGATTTTTATGCAAGGCTTCAAGTCAGTAAAAAAGCAGAATTCAATATGTCCTTCCCTTTGATTTGTAGGAAGGAATGGGCAGTAATGCTGTGCTTCTCCCCTCCCTTTTCAGAATTTTACCATATTCTGAAAGCAATGCTTGAAGGACCTGTAAATGGCTTTTGGCTGTCTTCTAGCACAGGGATTAACATAGAATTAGTGTACTGCATGGTGGTTGGGAAAATAGGAAGGATGCTATAGTCTCTTTTCTTTTGGGAGGGAAATGGTTCTCTTGTCTGTGGATGTTCTTAATATAGGAGCCTGTCACTTTGAAAAATGCACACACTGTACCATCTTGCAGTTCTAAAGGTTAAGTAAGCATCTTGAGCAGTGCCCCACTGCTTTTGTACTTTCCTTAATGTCAGCTGATAAAGGATTATTGAAAAAAGCTTGCAAGGAGATAAAAGGCTTGCAGGTTGAGGCTGAACAATTGAAATTTTCTGTTCCCAGTGTAGTAAATTACCAATGGCAGATTTAACATTTGTTAATTATCAGAGCAAAGTACTAAGGATTGTTTTCTTTTGCCTAATTAATTACCTTATGTGGAGTGGAATGTTAATTCAGATAAATGATTATTTCTTAATATCTTTGAAGCTTCCTTGGAGTGTCCTAGAATTGCCAGTCCTGAAGTATGGTTTCCTCTCACTTGTTAGATTTAAGGCGATACAATTGGTATCCTATGTTCTGCTTAGTAAAACAGGACTTTGCGTCTTTGAATTGTGTTCCTTTTAACTAAGTTGTTGAGTTACTCATGTCACTTCTGAATTAATATTGGGCACTTCTTTTAAAAAGGTCTTCAGAAATGCCTACTCTTGAGTTTTTTTTTTTTCTTTTTTCTTGCCTTCAATTCATTTTACCTTCTTTTGTCTATTCAGAATGCTAGTGGCATTTTTTTTTGTCTTGGACCCCAGTTATATCACCTGTCAGAGTTGTGGAAAGATAATATTAAAAAAGGTGAGATTATAACTTAGACAGATGCAAAATATGTCATCAATTTTGTTCAACTTATTTTAAAATGTTGGAGCCAGGCAGATACAACAGTTCAAGGGAGGAATCAAAGATACTTATGTAGTATAATGCTGAAGTGAATCAGCAAATAAACAGGAATCTGACTTCTTCAGAGGAAGTGGCTAAGGGTTGTTTCTCCAAAGGACAGAAATTATTTGTATATCTACAGACACGTTTTAGAGTTGTGCACTTGCAAGCATTCTTGTGGAATGATACTCTCCTGGAAGCAGGTTCAAAGATTTTTTTTTTTTTTGGCACCAGGAATCGAACTCACAGCCTCGTGCCTGCCAGACAGGCGCTTAAGCTGCTGAGCCAAACTCCCAGCCCTAGTTTTTTGAGGCAGGGTCGCACTATATAGCTCAAGCTGGCCTTGCACTCGCGTTGTATCCCAAGCTGGCCTGGAGCTCACAACGCTCCGCCTACCTCAGCCTCCTGAGTGCTGGGATTAAAGGCATGTGCTACCACACCTGGCTAGGTTCAATAATTTTATGCTTATTATCAGAATCTTTTCCACACATAGTTATATATAAGATTTTTAACCCAAATTTTCAGAATGACATTACATTTTCAAATTAGAGTGGAGAAAAAATACTTGATTTGTGTGTGTGTGTGTGTGTGTGTGTGTGTGTGTGTGTGTGTGTACTAACAGGTAAGCTTTAAGATCAATAGGGAGTGAGCAGGTAGATCTGTGCTCTGGAGGTGACAGATACAGCCACATGTGACCCACTCATGTGAGCCATCTCTACTCCAGATAAGGCACTTATTTTAAGCCATTCTTTTCATAAAAACATGGAAAGGCAGCAGGATTCTGTCTAAGTTTGTCTGGAGGACAAATTCTAGAACCAGATATTAAATGGATAGTTCTATTTCTTTTGGTGCTAACAAGCTGAGCTGTTTAAAGTGATGCTTAGAAAACTGCTTCCTGAGCCAGGAAGTTGTCTGATTGGTGAAGAGACTTCTGAGACATTTACTCAGGGACTACACAATCCTACCACACATGACCTTTCCCTGTTCATCTGAGTCTTCTAAAGGTAATCAAAACTATGGAGAGTGGTAGTGTTTGTAACTGTGTATAGTCATGCATGTACAATGTATATATGTGTGTAAAACCATATTTATTCACATAAATATACAGGACACAAATTGGCTATGGGGGTTCACAGAGGTTGGTAATTGTATGCATGTTTTAAAGGCTTTGTTGTGTCCATAAGAGTCTTGTGTTGAAGAATTTTATGATTCTCCAAAAGTTTAACATCTGCTGACAGAAACTGTGTCATTAATAATCATACTGAACTTATATGATCCCCTGTGTACACAAATTTTAAAAAGAAAAATTCTAGGTGGAGATTGCATCTAATTACAAAGTCTATTGCTGTTGTCACAGCTAGATCGAGTAGTGTGGCAGCCTTTCCGGAGAGTTGGAAAGACTGTGTGCCTTCCCCTCCACACACCAAGCTGAAATGAAGCCACAATAATAAAAAGCACCATAATGCCATTAAGTCTACCAGTCCTGGGGTTGGGGAGAAACTGACCAAACAGTCTTCTTTCTTTTGTATCCCCTTTTGGGCTCAAAAGCCTCTCAGCCTTGCAATCTGCTGCCCTCTGTCTTTGGCTGACCTCTGTAGTGGGCTGAGTTCTGATGCCAGGAAGTAGTGTGCAGGCAGGAATCACTGCTTCCAGAAGACACTGTAATTTCTAAACCCAAATATACTTTTTACTTTCAAACCCAGATTCAAGAACATATTAGGCAGGTACTATGTCTCCAATAATTTTGTACTTTCTAATTTAACCAACATTGGTTAAATTACTGTGAGAGTTTTTTCAAATTCAAATACTCCCATATTCACTTTGTTTATGAAACTACTGCAAAAAACAAATTGTTTCCTCTTATTTTTACCCCCACAGTGCAGCCAAGTGAGAGAAAATCAATTCACAGTCAATTTTTTGTTGCCATTTTCCTCCACACTGGAGAAGAGATAGTGCAGCTCTCTCTTGCTGCAGCCCTGTGCTGGGTGTGGTTTCCTTGCCTTAATTTGTCATCTGAAAACAATTTTGTTCAATTAAAGATTAGAATTAAATTTCAGTTGTAGGGCTTCTGTGCAGAGGAAATGATGCATTAATAAACACACAGATGTCATTTTGCAGCCATGCTGTTTGCAGAATAGTTTCTTCAGGATTCAAATAATAAAAGGGGCCATAGAAGCAGGAGGATTGTTTACCCGTTGGCATACTAAGCAAAGACTCTTTTTTATTTGTAAACCATTTATCATTCTGTAAAGTGAGAGGGAAAACATTCTTTATCTAAAATATTGGAAATAATGATTCCTAAAATCAGATAATAAGAGCATTAATGCCAGGTGCCATGCAGTAAATTGCATGCGATTTGTGTGGCACTGATGCTGTGATTTGTAATGCTAATGATCTATCTAAAAAGATGAGAGCTGAGTATGAAAAGGCTATTCCTGGAAAGAGATGATTGAAAGTGTAGTGGGAGAGGGAAAAATGTGTAGGATCATATTTCACTTATTGGAAAACCCATCTGCTCTTCTGTACACATATTATGTAAGTTTTACTCCATTACAAATATCCCACAGGGTGGATAGGAAATTCATATATCCGCCTTGAATTCTTTTTTTCCTCTCCCACTAATAGACATGAATGTACAGAAGATTTATGCCTTATGTCTGGAATGTTTTAGTATGGTGGACTTTCTTAAACGAACTTGTATTAAGATATGATCTTCTATGTATTACTTTACTTGAAATGAGTGATGACTGTGTCTTTTAAGGAGGAGAAAACACTTGGGATTAAGAGTTTGGGGAGATCGAAGTAGGATCTATGAGACAACGTTGGTTTTTATGGTTTTGGGGCTGGATGACACACATACTCTTGGCACTTGTGTTTATTTCCAGAGGTTCCCAAGACTGTGTCCAGTGTGCCCTGAGTCACTGTTAGGCTTTTTTGATGTCATACAGAATTTCTTACAGGTTTTTATAATTGAAGGATCTCAATATGAGGTGATATCCACCCTCGTCATTGATGGCAGTGTGGATGAAATTTTATTTGAGGATGAAATTCTTTTTCAAGGACTCCTTATTTCTCTTACCTTATTATAAAAAATCTACATAATGTTTGTTAAGAGTTGATGGTTTTCTCCTTTCTATGGTTTCTATGACATCACATTTTTCTTTTTTTAAAATCTGTATCTTCTGCAAAGGTCATTTCTCTTCTAGTCTCATTTCCTTTTCTAACTCTTAACAGGGTACATGCCTTGGGTTCTGTTTTATTATCTTTTCATATGCAGATCTCATCAATGCACATCACCAATTATCAAAACACCAGTGATGTAATGTGCCAGTTTCTGTTTTCAGTCAGAATTTTCCTTCTCAACGCTATCCTCCATGTATCTAAATCTGGAAATTTTATTAGAACTTCAGTGGCTCTACGAACTAATATACCATTTTTCCATCTCTTCTTCATCCTTATTTTTTGACAATGGTACCTGTATTTTTCATGTTCCTTGTCACTTACAAGTTATTTCTTTTCCATGTTTTGCTTGCTGTCTAGTTCATATCTTCATTACATATTACCTGCCCAGTTCATATCTTTGTTACATAGTAACTGGTATGATGTCTTTTGCACCAAGCCATCTTTTATTTCCTCTGTTTGTCTCATTATTTTTATATACTGCCCAAACGTCTACAGTGACTCCTTATTACTGAACAAATGAAATGTAAACATCACAGGCTTGGTGATTATATGGGTAACTAAAAGTTGTTTACCTCACCTCTCAACAATCTGGCCTTATCTTTTATTAACTGTCCCTCATAGGTGCATGCTCTGTTTTGCTCATTCTCTCATATCTGCCTTTCAAAATTCTACTTTTTGAAAGCCCTACATAGATGCTTCTTCTGGGAAACCTTCCATGATTGTCATTTTGAGCATATTTTTTATGTTTAGGTACAAATGACATCTACCTAACTATAAGGCCACCTGTCCTATGATGTAAACAATTATGTAAGGATCTTATCTCTGCTGAATTTTCTTTGTTTTGATGGCTTTTGTATTTTCAACAGAGTGTAGCCTCTTAATTTTAAATTCAATGCATTTTTGGGAGTGCTTGTTGGAAAATTAAGTTACAGAAAAAGGCATTGCATGTAACAAATACTTTGTAGTTTAAGAAACTGAAGTAAGGTTCTGGTGCACATTTGCATTTTCCTCAGTTTTCCTGTCACAACAAAATCCTTACACCTATGCCAGGATGAGACTGGTTAGAAAGACAAGAGCTCTAGCTCTAGGATATGAGAGCTGAGATCCAAAGATTTATTTTTGTCTTCCCAGAAGTTTCTAGTGCAGTATAGGGTTTTGATGTGTTTTAATCCAGAGACGTGTCTAATGAGCATTTAGAGCGTAGTTAGCAGGTTGAGGTTCAGGACCATTGACCTTTTGGTGTTCCATGCTCCTGGTAGCATGGAACAGGATTCTTGCATCACTCACTGGTTCTTCAGCACACTGGAGCCAGAAAAAGAAGTCCAGGAGGTAGGAGTCTTATGCTAGGCTAAGCCCTTAGCATGTTCTGCCAGGGTGGTCTGGGGCCTGTTCTGGTCTGTCTTGAAAAGAAGATGAAGGACTAGTGGAAGCTGTGTTGCTTGTCGTCATCCTTTGGTGAGCCACCTTAGGTGGTCGGAGGATAAGGAAGCTCAACTTCTTGAGCTTTTTGTTGAGATGGAGTCTAGAAAGTAGACTGGCCATAGGATTTGGAGGAAGCTTGTAATCATGAGGTCACTGTTTCTGGGGTGTATGGCTGAGATCATCACTAGGGAAGATCTTTGAATTACGCTCCTTAAAACGAGTCACTGATTTGTTTACATGTAGATTCTTTAATTCGTAGATTATAGTGAGTCCCATTTAATAAGGGTAAACAGGTAACATATAAAACAGAAAAACCGTGTTCCTCAACTGTAGAAACACCAGTTTTGTATATGATTGTGAATACTTTTCCCATTTTAGTTTTCTTAGGGCAGTAATGTTCTGGATCTGAATTCAGATATAGCATTTTTTTTTCTGATTACTTTCCCTTGCTTAAATTTTGCACTGTAGTGCTAATACCAGATTTATTTTTTCTTATCTTTGTATTTATCTCACTTTAGACATCGTGGCAGAAGTCTTTCTTTGCTCTTTGCTAATCTCTTTTCTTTTACCTTGTTTTCCATGTGCCACCCACCCTATAATCCCATCAACATTTTTTTCCCCTATATTAAAACATGAGAAGTGATCTGAAATAGGCAGCAGTGACCGGATAAAAAATACAGGACACATCCTTACATTTGAAGTTACTTGAGCAGAGAATTATTTTTCAGTGTGAGAACGTCCCTGTAATATTTGGGAAGACTTACTGTTACAATTCATATGTGAAATTCAAATTTAGCTGAGCATCCAGTATTTTATCTGGCAATGTTATATAGGTAGATAAATAAAATACAGTTCCATACTTTAGAAACATTATAAAGAATAAAGTTAATTGTATGTTAAGTGAAAGTATTGTGGTAGGAAAGATTCTTGAACAGGACCTATTTTGATCCACATTAGCTAGTAAACTCAAAAGTACATTATAGGTGATCCAGTTTCCAGTGCAGAAGAGTGAAAAACCATGGACAAATTATGGAGTAGTTTATGTGTAAGAATCCTACATTAGCTACTTAACTATAAGCTTTTTTTTGTGGCACCAGGGATCGAACTCACAACCTCGCACCTGCCAAACAGGTGCGTAAGCCACAGAGCCAAACTCCCAGCCCTAGTTTTTTGAGGCAGGGTTGCACTATGTAGCTCAGGCCAGCCTTGCGCTCGCGTTGTAGCCCAAGCCGGCCTCGAACTCACAACGCTTCGCCTACCTCAGTGCTGGGATTAAAGGCATGCGCCACCACGCTGGGCTAACTATAAGCTTTTTGAACCCTCCATTTATCCCAAGATTCGGCTTTATGTTTTGCTTCTGAAGAAGATGCTGCTTGTTTTTGAGAAGAAAATATTTAGTTTAAGCAGTGGATCTTTCTTGTACATGAAACATCATAAAGTGTGAGTCAAAGATGAATGTTGAAATTTTTGGCAATTTCTTCTTCATTTAAATTGTACCCAGTCGACCTGTCAGTTTCTTCTTACATGAAGATTCCTTTTTTTTTTTTTTTTTTTGCGGCACCGGGGATTGAACTCACAGCCTTGCGCCTGCCAGGGCAGGCGCTTAAGCCACTGAGCCAAACTCCCGGCCCTGGTTTATTGAGGCAGGGTCGCACTATGTAGCTCAGGTCGGCCTTGCGCCGCGTTGTATCTCAAGCCGGCCTCGAACTCACAACGCTCTGCCTACCTCAGCCTCCCGAGTGCTGAGATTAAAGGCATGCGCCACCACGCCCGGCTTACATGAAGATTCTTAATACAAACATTTAAATGCTAGGACAGTTGCTGATAGAGTGAAGTATCTTTCCTAGACTAGATTCCCTTTGCAACCTGGATTAATATGCAGAACACAAAGTAATTATGAAGCTAAATCTTCCATAGGTCTCATAAGGTTATTAAAAAATTTAATGACACTGCAGCATGTGTTCTACTCTTTCATTTTGCCAAATCTTGGGATATATTCTGATTTGAATATTATGACCATCTATGAGAAATTGGTGATAATTTGTCTCTTTTGTTGGGAAATTTGAATTTTTGATAGGTGAAGTGGCTTGACTTAAACATCTAGTTCTAATAGCTTTCTGTTAAACCTTTACTCTTTTCACTACCTATACGGTATTGACTTTCAACTATAAGTGATTTGGGGATTAGGCAGTTTAGAAATAATTGCATCAGTGTTCCTGTCTGCTAGCTTGGAAGATGAAGAGCTGTCCTCATACCTGTGCATTTTGCTGGAAGAGGTATTTTCCTTTGGTTCTATGCATATCTGTAGCACACCTCAGTACTTGAGACGAACAACTGCTGCTCCTGTACAACCAGATTTTCTGAATGAAACAAATCAGCCAATATTGACATGTGAGTTTGAAGCATTGTACTTTTAATGTTTGGAAAGAATTTGTTGGAACATGTAGTTCCCCCTCTAAATTATCCAAGCAAAAGACTGGAAAATGACATTCTGTGTAACAATAGAGGAAGTACTAGAAAACTGGCAAGAGAGTCAATTTCATAAGCATTTATTGAGTACCTATAATGTGCTTTTGGGTTTACTAGATAATGTGGATAAGAAAAGGTCCTGTTTGAGAACCTTTTCTCCACAGTACATTCACTAGACTCCCTCCTACCTCTTAGTTCTTTTAATTGTTGCCTTATTACTGACATGTTTTAATTGTGACTTTAGGCATTGCTTCCTTAATTTGTAGTTTTATCATTTGTGTATCTATTTAATAGGAGTATGAATTCTTTGAGATGAGAGATTATATCTGTCTTGCCTCACATGCTTAAGAGCCCTGTTTTGTGCAGAAGAAATCCATGTGACATATTCGACAAATAATTAAGTTTGAATTATTCTTGGAGAATCCTGGATTTTAAGTGGACAGCATCCTTTGATTATTGTTTATATATATGTAAAGGATTCATAATTCAGTAATGTCTAAGGAGAATGACTGAGATAATTGAGATTATTGAATTGAACTTTGAATATCATCTCAAATTATGCTGGAAAGCCAAAAATGTTTTCTACTTGTTAACCAAATACATAGAGTAGATATTATTCAGGCCTTATATAGGTTCCTTAATTTATAGTCTTGCCCTTTAGAATGAAGTGAGGAGGAGAATCAGAGATTCATATATTCATGGTGTGGAAATGGTGTTTTTGGTGATAATTTTAGAAAAATCTTTGCTTTATTGTGATTAAAAAAGATTACCTAAAAAGTACTTGGATACTTCTTTCTGTTCTGATTTTCATAAATGATTTGGAAATTGCAGCTTGAGACTTTAATAGTTAATCTACTGTGGTAACCTGATAATTTTATGTTTCAAAAAATATTAATATACAGGAAAGAGAACATATTTTTTCCTTTTTAACTTTCAGTTCCCTATTGAGCTCATCATCTTTTTAACATTCTGGGAAGGACAAAGGGGTTTGCTCTTTTTTGTATCCCAAACATCTAGACCAGTGCTTGGTACATAGTTGGGAATCGGCACTGTGCTTCATCAGATGATTTTTAGATACTATAATGAATATTATCTTCTCTTTTAGTACATATTAGAAAAACATATAACCAGGACAGCAAACAAATTTTAAAAGCCATATTGGGGGGCTGGGGTTGTAGCTCAGTAGTAGAGCACCTGCCTAATAAGTGCAAGGCCCTGGGTTCAATTTCTGGTACGTACACGCACACACGCGCACACACACACACATACAAATCATATTGGTTGAAGTTAAAAATTGATATTTTATTCAAAACTAAGGTAATTATTTAAGTTAAAAATATGAGTAGAGCCAGGCAGACATCTGTAGTCCTATCTATTCAGGAGTCTGTGGCAGGAGGATTGGAAGTTCAAGACCCAGCTGGGCAATTTGTGAGAACCTATCACAAAAAATAGAATTCAAAGGGTTAGAAAAGTAACTCAGTGTTAGAGCACTTGCCTAGCATACACAGTCTGTGGATTTCATTGCCAGTACACAAACACACACACACACACACACACACACACACACGATGAAAGAAAAGGTAAAATAACTGTGTTAAGTATTACTGTGTTAGCGCTGAGACTGATAGACAAACACCTGATTCTTTCCCAGAGATGCTTCTTTTTCTTTCTTTTCTTGCAATCCCCTTTTACTACATGATGGGTAAAATTGATCAAAGTTGGCTGCATAATTTGCAGGCCCCAAAGAAAAAAAAGAAAAAGCTATTAAAGGTACTAAAATATAAAATGTTTCCTGGTCTTAAAGAGTTTGCTTAACATTTGCTATTTAATGTTCTAATGTGTTTTATTAGAGCATATATAAAATGCTGGGTTCAATGTGTATTTTCATTCGTACATATAATGTATTTTGATACTATTCATCCTTCTGTTATCCTCCCTTATACCTTCTCTCTGTTCTTTTTTATTCTGTTGTTTTTGTTTAAGGCTAATATACCTTCTACTTTCAAGTTATTTTTTTTAAAGTGTCCATCTGTTAAGTAAAGCATGATTCTTGTCTTTCTGAGTCTCATTTATTTCCCTTAACATGATATCTCTAGTTCCATACATTTTCCTCAAAATGCCATAGTTTTATTTTTTCTTTACAGCTGAATAACTTTTCATTTTGTATATGTACTTTGTTTATCTAGTCATGTATTTATGGGCTTCTTTCATATCTTGGGTATTGTGTATTATGATACAATAAACATAGGTATGCAGAATTCAATTACTATTATAGCATTTTAACTTTAGATGTATATCAAAAAGGTAGTATTGCAGAGTCATGGTATTTGTATTTTTAATGTTTTGAGGAGCCACCACATTGGCTTTCCTAATTTACACTCACACCAGCACTGTAGAAGAGTTGCTTTTCCCCTGCTTCCTTGTCAGGACTACTGTTTTTATTCAATATTCTTGGTAGCCATTCTGACTGGGGTGAGATGAAATCTCATCATAGTTTTGATTTGCATTTCCAACATGGCTAAAGATGTTGAACATTTTTTTATATACTTGTTGAACATTTTTAGTTCTTTTGAGAAATGTCTGTTTAATTCACCTGCCCATTTACTGATTAGGCTATTTGTTCTTTTGGTGTTAAGATTTTCTTCTTTCTTTTTTCTAGTTCTTTATGTATTCTAGATATTAATCCTTTGTCTGAAGAGTAGTTGGCCAAAGATTTTATTTCATTCTATAAGCTATCTCTTTACTCTGTTGACCTTTTCTTTTTCTGTCCTGAAGCTTTTTAATTTTAATAGGGTTCATTTGTTGATTCTTGGTATTATTTCCTATGCTATTGGAGTCCTAGTCATGATGTCTTCAGCTGTGCCCAGGACTTCAATTGTTTTGTCTGTGTTTTCTTCTAGCAGTTTCAAAGTTTCAGGTCTTTTATGCAGTTCTTTGATCTGTTTTGAATTGACTTTTGTGTAGGATAAGAGGTAACCATGTAGTTTTAATCTTCTATGTAGATTATCAAGTTTTTCCACCACCATTTGTTAAAGAGGCTGTTTTATTTCCAAAGTACATTTTTAGTCCCTTTGTATCAGTGTAGATTTGTTTCTGTGTCCTTTGTTGGTTTACATGTCTATTCTTGTGCCAGTACCATACTGGTTTTGTTGCTGTGGCTTTGTAGTATATTTTGAAATTAGGCATTGTCATTCCAAAGTTTTTATTGCTTTGGCTATTCTGAGTCTTTCTTGTGTTTCTATATGAATTTCAGGATTTCTTTTTTGCTCTGAAGAATGTCAATAAAATTTTGATGGGGATTCCATTGAATATGGAGATTATTTTCAGTAATATGGCTATTTAAACCATATTCTTTTATTCCTTGAACCTAAGAGATCTTTCCATTGCCTAGTGTTAACTTCAGTTTCTTTTTTTAGTGCTCTGTAATTTTCATTTTAGAGGTCTTTCACCTCCTTAGGTTGATTTCTAGGTACTGTACTATATTTTTCTTGACATTATTGTGAATTCAGTTGTTTTCCTCATTTCTTTCACAGTGAGTTTCAGTAGTAATGTACAGAAGAGCTATTGTTTTTTAAAGTACTGTTTTTGTACCTTGCTGCTTTGCTGAACTTGAATATCACATCTACAGATGTTTGGAGGAGTTCTGAGGATCTTCTAAATTTAGTCATGTTATCTACAAATAGGGATAACTTGACTTCTTTTCTGATTTATATCCCTTTTATTTTTTTTTCTATTGCCTAATTATTATGGCTAAAATTTCAAGTACAACAATGAATAGGAGTGGTCAGAGTGGATATCTTTGTGTTGTTCTGATTTTGGAGAAAATGCTTTTGCTTTCTCCATTGGTTGTGATGGTGTAGTGTGTGTGTCTGTGTGTGTGTGTATTTTTTATTTTTTTTATTTTAATTTTTTTTCAGGCAGGATCTTGCTATGTAGTTTGGGCTGGCCTTGAACTAACATCATAGCCCAGGATGGCCTTGAGCTTGCAGTTACCATCCTGCCTCAGCCTTCCGAGTGCTGGGATTACGGGAATGTGCCACCATGCCCTGCTTGGTGTAATGTTTTAAGAAAGGAGAGATTCACATTTTAAATTAGTACTGCAAATACCAACACTCATTTCTCTAAATTTGGCAGCGTAAGTTTTTAATGCAGATATAAAATATTCAACTTAAATGCATAATCACTAAATTTATGCAATTTATTGTGCTTGATATGCACACCATATATTTCACTTTTAAAACTGCAGTGGAAACACCACATAAAAGTAACTCAACTATTTTTATTTCAGTAGTTGATATGTGCACGTTCAACCAACCCTCTACTTTTAGGTTTTGATGAATAAGGAAGGACTTATAGAAAAGGAACTTGGGCTTCTCCTTTTCCTTTTGTCCCCTAATTTTCAGTATGTTTGGCTAATATGATGACTAACACTTGTATAAAAGGATATGGTAGGATTTCTTGGTCATTTGTGTTTCTTAGAATACCCCTTGTCTCATTTTTACCTTCAGAATCAAGTTGTTCAAAAGGAAAAATGTGACTCCCCATGGCTGTCCATGTTTTCTTTTAGTTTATCATAGAACACACTAATCTTGTATTTCATTTCTTACTGAATTTCCACATAAGGAGGACTGGACCATAATTCTATGTTGGTAGGACATCATGAATGCTATTTGCGAATGAGTAGCAAGGAATGTCACATACACATTTATCTCATTTTCTCTATTCATGTACATATTTACTGTCTTATCCAACTTCACTTCTATAACAGTTTAAAAATAGAATTATAGAGCATAATTCACATGCCCAGCCATTGAGTGCTGGACCCCGAACAGCTGAAGCTGGCTTTGAATTTCATTAGGAAGCATAGCAGAGACATATGCTAGGCCTGATACCCTCTACTTGTTTTCACATTAAGAAAAAGCCTGAATAATCTTTTACTTTCATTGTTTGAAATCTAGTCTTCAAAATGAGAAAGTGTTAGAATACTGATCCATTGTGGCTTTCCATCCTTTATTGTAACTTGCTTAGATGTTTTCTTTCAACTCCTTTTCATGTTCATTATGTCCTTAATAGGTAAATGGCAGTATTATATCTGAATGTGACTCTGAATTCTTATTTTATGTGGGGTAATTAAAACATGTGTCTGTGTTTGGTTTTTAATACATTTGGGATACTATCTGAAGTATCTAAAATATTACTTTAAAGTAGTCTTCTAAAATTTTAGACTTCTTTCTCAGTTCTACAAATCATTTTTCTTGCAATCTGTCATCTGAGAAAATACATGCTCTGTTTCTCTTAAAAGGTTGCAGATTAATATCCTGTGTCCACTTTGGTCTTCACAGTGGAGAGTAAAAAATAGAACATATGGAAGGTGCAGTTAAAACTGTCGTTCAATCAGTAAGAAACCTTCTTTGACTGCTCAGATGAGGACCAAGAAGTTAAGTTGACTTTCATATTCAGGGTGGCACTTGATAAAATCTGTATGCCAAAAAGATTCCTTTTACTAATCAAGAAGTATCATCTGCTAATACTTTGAGGAGAAAGGAAATGTTCCAAGATTTTCAGGTTCAGAAATGTAGCTTGAAGAGTGCAGTGCTTAACAGTTCTGTCTGCTTCTGAAATCAGACTGACTTCAGGTTGGTGGCATGACTCTGTGTCATAGAAACTGGGGAATTTAGTCATGTTTATCTGTGGTTCACAATCCTGAGGGAACAGCAGAGGAGATTTTTGATAATTACCCCTAGAGTTTAGGATATAGTTGCTGCTAATTGGACTTAAGGCTCTGCTTCTTCCTCCACCTCCCTTGGCCTCCACTCCCCTCCTGTCCTTTTGCTTGCTTGTTTGCTTGCTTTTCTTGTTAAGGATTCTCAGGAAATTCTTTCTTTCTTTCTTTCTTTCTTTCTTTCTTTCTTTCTTTCTTTCTTTCTTTCTTTCTTTCTTTCTTTTTGAGAGACTAGAACCAAACGAAATAAAACTAAACAGAGTCAATCAAAACAACACAATGAACATGGTACATGACTTCAAAAAAAAGATGCCTGTACCATCAGGCATAATAAAATCAAACTAAACAGTACAGAATAAAACCAATAAAAACAAAACAATGGAAGCAATACAGAACTTTGAAACAATAGTAAAACAGCAGTGGTTACCATAGTGTCCCTTGTTATCTTCTAAGTAGTTGCCTATATCATCAGACATAATACAATCAAACAAATCAAAATAGAATAGAATCACTCAAAATAAAACAATGAAAGCAATGCAGGGCTTTAAAACAAAATAATAGGAAATCAGTAATGGCTATCATAATATATTTCGTTATCTTTGAAATAACTATACATGCCATCAAATATAATAAAGTTAGACAAACTGAAACAGAGTAAAACAAAACTAAACAGAACAATGAAAACTATAAGGGATTTATTTATTTATTTATTTTTGTATTTGAGCGAAGAAAAACAAAACAAACAAAAACAACAACAACAACAACAGAAAAGACGACATATATAGTAAAAACAACAAGCAAAAGAGACAAGCAAACGACTAGAGTAAATACACAACATTGCAGGTTTACACAACCGGTAGATAGAAGCTTGACAATGGTTGCAAT
>RJWM01010099.1:0-64860 GCA_004363535.1 Dasyprocta punctata
GTTAAGGCAGAAAACCAACACCTTTTCCCTCAGGACAAGAGTCAACTGTATATCTCAGCCTCCCCTGCCTGAGAGACATCTACAGGCAAGGTTCTTTCCCAGATCTTCTAAACACACAGAGAGTTAGCATAGAATTGTGGATAAGGTAAATGCCTTAAAGGATGAGGGAGATGGCAAGAGGTTTGCTGAAGCTACAGTGAAATTCCAAGATGGAAAAAAACAGGATGGAAGGAGTTCAGGATAGTTTGCCATTGTTCCAGAAGTGATGCTTGCTGCTGGAAAGCAGTGGGCCCACTGCCCAGAACTCAGAACCAGAAACACAGCAGCCTGTGTCCTCACAGACGATGCATCCAACCCTCTGGAAGGTTGCATTAATTGCCCAGACTGATCTGCCCCTCCACCAGTCTTTACAAATTCAGTCAGCAGGACAGGTATGGCCTCTGCACCTCTGCACCTAGAACCTGCCGGAGGTGGTAGAATGCTTTGTGAATGCAGAAGAAAATCAGCAAAAGATGGGCAAGGAATGAGTCACCGTAGTCATTATTTAAAGAGAAATTAATGAGGAAACAGCAACAAGCGGGAATCTCGGGCTCGAGGGCAATTTTGCAATTAAGAAAATTAGAGGCTGCAGTTTCAGGAGACAAACTGTCAAGTCAAAAGCAGAGAGAGAAAAGGATACTCAAACTCAAGCAGCTTTTGAAGTATCCAGATTAATATGGGGCCAGGATTTGATAGGACTGAGGTTGGGAAGAGCAAGGAGCAGTGTTTTTTGAAGCTGCATCCGTCAGATGTTTTATACCTCAAAGCTATCTGCTGAGTCCCCTCTTCCATCCCTTCCCAGTGGGCATTTGAGAAATGCCTGTTCTGGGCCCAGCTAGACACTGGGAACCACTTCATGTAAGGCTCAGCTTCACATAAAATGTTTACTGGAGTTGAAATTTACACGTAAAATTCCTGAGGTTTGTCCCACAGTAAGTAAGGTTCTGTTACAAGAGGTACCCAGGGCTGTTCAATTCCAGATCTCATGTGCTTTTCACTATACTGAGTGGCTCTCCAAGACCCTGCTACATTCACGGGCCCATCCTAATCGCCAGCAAATGCAGTCTTCCTCCTTTGGCCTGATGAGCATCATCCCCAGGGCCTTGTGCCTGTGAACAGCACACTCTTCTCAGTGACACCGAAGGTAGCAGATGAAAGCTCCAAGAGCCCTGCAGCCTCTTCTACCTGAGCCCATTCTGGCTCCCAGCTCCTATCCAGCCCTGTGTCCACCTGGCTGCCCATTTTTGACTCTATGTCCTGATACGTGAATCATTTGATCTTTTAGACTTGACCTTTGGCTTCAGTCTGCACAAAGCTGATTTTCCCTGTATTTGGATGAGTGACAGGCCATGCCCTTATGCTGGGCACATGCACAGAAACCTACAGTAGAGGACCAAGGCCCAATGTCGCAAGGAGAAGATGGGTTCTGATCTTGATACCTCCTGCCTAGTGCAAAAGCTGAGACAGATCAAAGCCATCAAGGGAGGCTGTAGCATAACCCAGTTAGTGAGTGGGTCAGAATCTCGGTCAGGAGAGAGAAATAGGTCAGGGTGCACTGGGTGATGCTATAGGCAAGAGCGGGTTCCCAGCTCAGGAACTGGTTCACTAACATTTTCTCAAGGAATGAATGAATCCACAATGAAAATGAATAATGGTGTATCTTATAAGATATGGGGTCAACTTTCTATAGCTATGCCAATAAAAAGGAAATGGCTTATAGGAAACCTTGCTATTTTTAAAGCTTTTATTTCACTATATGGCAGGCTGCAATACTCTGTGTAATTTGCTTTATTCTTTGTTCTGGAGAGAAGAAATGTGGAAGGAGAAGGGAGAGGCAGGCAGGGGAGGGGAGGAGAGGAGAAGAGAGGAGAGGGAAGGACAGGTGAGCAGAGGAGAGGAGAGGAGAGGAGAGGAGAGGAGAGGAGAGGAGAGAAGACCTTGTCTCACCTTGGTTGTTACAAGTTCTGTTTTCCCTAATAAGTGTGGTATGGTGAATTCATACAAACCTCACTTGGATAATTCAGAGTGGAACAATGGGTCAACACTGAAGTAAATCCTAAGACAAGCACATGGCAATACAAGTTGTACTTATATGACAGAGTGAGACTCACAGAAACAGATCCCAGAACTAGAAATGATAACAAAATATTCTTCCCGGTTATTTTCTAATAATTCATTTCCCAACTCAAAAGCCAAACTCTACATCAGTCCTTGGTCACTAAATGTTTTATGTGAAGATCCCTTCTGGCTTGTGCTATAAACATGCAGAGGAAAGGGCGGGACACAGGCCTGCCTCACACAGCCTGCTGCTCAGAGCCGCCTGGTATCTACCTAAGGGTGACAGAGACACAGCCTTAAACACCAAAAGATTAAGGTAAAGCATTCGAACTGGGCGTGGTGGTGCACACCTTTAATCCCAGCACTAGGGAGGTTGAGGCAGGAGGATCCTTGTGAGTTTGAGACCAGCCTAGGCTACAAAGTGAGTTCAAGGCCAACCTGAACTACATAGTGAGACCCTGTCTCAAAAAAATAGGGCCAGGGATTTAGCTCAGTGACCAAAGTGTGCCTGCCTGTGCCTGGCAGGGGCGAGGTTGTGAGTTTGATCCCCAGTACCAAAAAAAAAAAAAAAAAAAAAAAAAGAAAGAAAAAAGAAACAAAGGTAAAGCATCCTAAAGTTGATCACTGCATTACTTAGCTTGAATTTATTCAAGCCTCTGGAGTGTTGTTGTATGGGTAATCACTAGTCACAAGTAGTTACTAAAATTTAAATTAATTACATAAATATAAAAATTCATCTCCTCAGCTCTACTAACCACATTTCCCATGTTCAATGATCACACGTGGTGAATCAGTATCATGTTAAACAACTTATATTTAACATTTTTATCATCAGAGAAGCTTCTTTTGGGCAGTACTGGACAGCATTACTTTAGGCCTAATTTGCATTATTTCTGAAATACAGGGCATAGTGAACCAAGGCAAATGACACCAACACAGAATCTTCCAGAACAAGAGACATTTTTATAAGATGAGTGGCCAGACTCTCAAACAGTTAATGTTACACACAGGGCACTTGGAAGGGAAATTTGGAAGATTTAAAGAGAAGAGAATCAGATAATATCAAGATAAATGCACATACTATAGTTAAATTCTACTTCAAAAATAGTTACAAGGCGCTTTCTTGAGCGATTGGGGAAATGAGTGTAGAGCATACACTGAATAGGATTATGAAATATGATTAATTTTTTTAACACTGTGATATCATTGAGGCCTCACTGAAGAATGTCTTACAAGAAGCCTGCTGACAGAATTTGCTTTGTACAGCCTCAAAGTCTGCAACTTCATTTTAAATTATCTAGAAAACCATGTGTACTTTCTCAAAGTGCTAAAGCAAATATTATCAAACATGAACAATTTTTAAATCTGGGTATAAAAACCATTGTGTCTATTGTGCCTTTTTCAGCTTTTATGGATGATTGAAACTTTTTATGATAAAGTTCTTATGATTCAAACATACCAGTGGAATTTAGAAAGCATGTATGTCAAAATTCCAAGACAGTTTGTATTTGAAAGCCCTTTCTGCTTACCCTGCCTACTAATGGAACATTTCCATTGCTCTAGTACTGTTTTATTTACATGTGTATCATGGAGATCAAATGAGAAGACTAACTGTACTGCCTTCTTATTCTTCAGCTGTGAGTCCTTGATTTATTACCCATGGCCAGAAGAAAACCTGCAGATCTTGGTAACATAAAATTTTCAACACACTTCTCCAAATTCCAAACCATCTCTTTCATTATGATTCCACTTGAATAAGTTGTTTTCCTCTCTTCCTTCTACCCTTCCTTTTTCTTGTAGAACTGGGTGTTGAAATTTACAGGCAACGTTGATGCTTCACCACTAAACAGGAAGCAGTTGAGTTTTCCTCTGTCTCCAGTTCACTTCTGTCTTAGTGAGTGCTAATAAAGAAGCTTCTTCTTAAACACCAAAATTTAAAATTAAAAATTACAGGAAAATATGCAGATTGAAAGCCAGGAAGAGAAGAGAAAAACATCAAAAGTAATCAAGCTCCTGGAATTATGGAGCTTGGTGATGAAGGGCTAAGAAGGAACTGGTTTGATTTCACCTGGGAAAGGAAGATGAAGAATCTTTTTCACCTAGTAACACAGTACTCCTCAGGTGGCAGATAAAGTAATGTAAAGCCTGTGCTCACTAAGGCCCCTGAGAAGTAAGCATGCACTTATGTGACATTTCACATGCTAAGAAAGTCACACAGGAAGAAAAACTTAAAGGAAATGGAACTTATTATGCCCACCTATAACCAATAGAAAATGGACTTAACCCATGCCAAGAGATAGATACGTGCTGTGCCATAGAACTTCATGCATCGAAGACCCCTTGAGTAAACATAAGAGAATAAAATGAGAAAAAACTATCCCCAAAGAACTTTCAGACTAGGCTACCTAAGAATTACTATTCCTGGGGGAAGAGAGGGTGGCGATGTTACCCTTAGCTTTAGAGGCAGCTAGAGTGACAGTCTCCAACACAGAACCTCCAACATATTTTGCAACCCACAGCTGTGATGAGTATGATAAAATCATAAATGCTATGCAACAGGCACCAGACCCAACACGCGCACATCCGTGTCTTCTCTAGCTACAGTCAACACTTCAAATGCCATGACCACTCTGCTAAGGGCTGATTATAGAGGTAAGCAAAAGCAAATATGTTCTCCTCCAAATGGTGTATGTCAGCCAACAACAGAAGGAATAAAATCACCATAGATATAAACACTGGGGACAAGGTACAGATAGCTACTATAAAGGATATAATATCTAAAGTGAAATCTGAAACACACACACTAGAAAAAGTGCTGCACCCCAAGCCCAGGCCATGTCACAGAAGAAAACACACAGCTTTAGATGTACGTTTCCCAGACGCTTCAGGATCCATATCTCAAGCACATAATAGAAACTATCTGCATTTGTATTAGTCAACTTTCTATGACTGAAAAAAAAATACCTGACTAAAATAACTGAAAGGAGGAAAGGTTTATTGTGACTCACAGTTTCAAGAGAGTCGGTCTATGTTTGGCTTGCTCCTTTGTTTCTGGGAAAGACAGAGCATTATGGTGGAAGGGCTCGATGGGGCACACCTGCTCACTTCATGGCAGTCAGGAAGCAGAGGGAAAGAAAGCAAGACAGACATGGACAAGATGCTCGCTTCCAGGCTATGTCCCTTCTGACCTACTGCCTCCAGCTGGACTCCAGTTCCTCACGGTCCATTCGGCTATGAACTCTCCAATGAATTAATCCACTGATGTCATGGATAGTGTCATCTACTATGGACCAAGCTTTCCACACATCAGTTTTGGGGACATTTAATATTCGAACTATAGCAACATCCATATACTTATATAATAAATAACATTTCAACCCTCAGTGTGTTTTGAGACAAGGGCTTATGCTGGATATAAGTGTAAAGACCTTCAAATGGTCTTGTTGATAATATATAATTTAATTAAATCAGTTTTTTTTTCAAAACTTGTGATGATTGGAAAAAATGATTCTACTTGATTTCCATTCAGAGTGTCATTATCAGGACTCTATTAAAGTCACTTGTTCATTTTGTGAGGATTGTTTAATTAAAACTAAATATTGTAATCCACCAATCTATAAAACAAGGTCATATAAATGATATAGTCTCACAATAAACTAAAATTGAAATATCAGCCAGGGCACTGCTCCAGCTTAGCTTACGAGGAGCTCTGCTCTCTTCCCTCAAGACACTTGTCATTCTCTGTGTGCCGACCCATCAAGTGGAAAGAAGGCACCACTGCAGTGCAAATGTTACACACTGGAAGCCCAGTGTCTTCCTTATTACTTTTATTAGTGCGTGTTTGCAGTACATAATGACTACATTCCTTGTGTGGAGTTGGAACATGTATATAACACATTTTTATTTCCTTTTTTCATTCCCTTTCCTTCTCATTCCTTCCCCATTCCCCCATCTCATGTATTTCTTTCCATTAGAAAAAGGTCTGTCTCCCCAGCACTCGGGAGGCTGAGGTAGGCGGAACGTTGTGAGTTCGAGGCCCACTTGGACTACAACGCGAGTGCAAGGCTGGCCTGAGCTACATAGTGCAACCTTGCCTCAAAAACCCAGGACTGAGAGTTTGGCTCAGTGACTTAAGCGCCTGTCTGACAGGCTCGAGGTTGTGAGTTCAATCCCCGGCGTTGAAAAAAAAAAGAAAAAAAAAAAAAAGAAGAAGATCTATCTCACTATTTTTCAGTATATAATTGTAAAACCAACAGAGACAAAAGTTCTAGTATTTTCTTTCTGTACTCTAATGCACTCTCCTTGATGTTCCCTGGAATGCTTGCCTCTCACTGCAGGATCACTATTGGGGAAGCAGAAGAGCAGAGAGTAAATTTTCACGTGGGCAGAGAACAAGACTGGCTACCATACACACAGATAACACTAGAAATACGCTATAGGACTGCATGGTGCTGCAACACCGTTGAGGTTCCTAGAGGAAAGTGGGAGGGCAAGATCCCATCTCTACTTCGAGATTACACAGTTCTCTGAAGATATGGAGCAGGGTGTGGCAAGTGTATGAAGGGATATCACTGCAACCTGCCTTATTAGAAGGCCTCCCTTCCCTTGGGACTCTCCCATTCTGCCTATGAAGACTGACTGTAATGCTGAAAGATGATGGATGCCTTACCAGAGTCATGATAGGGAAGATAAATATAGCAGCAGATTAAGAGGACTAAATATGGACAGGTGACTCTGGTGTGTGAAAATGAATGAGTAAAACCACAGGTACCCATGGAGACAGAAACAGCAAAAGAGGACCAGTCATGGGAGGGAGCATGAAAATCAAGAGTTGGGAACTCACTGAGTTTTAGGAGCTTTGAAATGGCCTCCTAGGGAAGTCTTAGAGTATACACTGATTTGCAGAAAGTGATCCAACTGTGCTTGAGAGTCAGAAACCTCTAGGGAGTAATTGAAGGGTCTGGAGTAAATGCAGCATGAAAAATTTATATTTACCACAAAACAGCAAAGAGCCAAAGCAGTATTTGGGAAGTGGGCAAAGGATTAGAGGTAACACCAGGTAAAACAGGTACTATATGACAGGAAATGGGTCAAGAATGGAATAAGGGGGAAACAAGAGAGAAAAGTGGTCCACTGAGGGAAGACATGGACACCTTGCTCACTCACAGAGACCTCCTTCTACAACCATAAAAAAAAAGAATATTCTCAATGAATCTGACAACTAGGAGTGTTTCATGATCTGCATTGGGACATATACAATGAAAAAAAGAGCAAATGAGAAGTAAGAAAACAAGGACACGTCTAGACAACTGTGAAAGACAAGAGGGAGATCAGGAACAAGAAAGGGGTACTACATGTGATGGGGAGGTATGGGCACCCCTGTGTTCTATTTTTTTATTATTTTTTTGTTGTTGCTGTTGGTACCAGAGATCAAACTTACAATCTCACACCCGCCAGGCAGATGCTTAAGCCACTGAGCCAAACCCCTGACCCTACTTTCTTCAAGGCAGGGTTGCACTATGTAGTTCTTGCTTGTGTTGTAGCCCCAGCCGGCCTCAAACTCACAATGCCCCACCTACCTCAACTTTCCAAGTGCTGGGATTAAAAGCATGAGCCACCACACCCAGCTCCTGTGTTTTAATAATGGAGGAAAATTCCCATAACATGCTAGTAGCCTAATGGGCTAGGGCCAGGAGAGAGGATGAGGCTGACTATTTGGAAGGAAGCACTGTTATGGAGAACAAATTCTTGGAAGACATGAAAGAGGCTACAATCCAGAGCAGGAGAGTGGGGAGGAGTTTTCTGAGTAGGAGGCCCACTGCCTGCAGGAAAGATTGAGCACAGAGCGACATAGGCGAGAACAGACAGATGAAATAGGGGTAGTTATTGCCTCATGGTGTTCCATGTTGCTTTCCTGGTACAAGGAGTCAGCCCGCCTCCAGGTGGGAGGATGGAAGTGTGGTAGAAGGCAGACAGATCCAGGATGGTTGCAATTTGGAAGAGTTCCAACCACTACAATTCCAGTGGGAATGGGGAAGATAGCTGATCGCAGAGGTCTTGAAAGGCACCTTGGGCAAAGTTAAGAACCAAAATTAGTTTCTAGGGACCATGAATTTCAACCCATGCCACCCCTAAGTATAGTTTCCTGGACAGTTAGGAGATCTCAAGTGTGGTGTGAGGAAGCCATACAGTGAGGGAGACAGAGCTAGCATCGCTGGGTGATCCTGCTGTGCTTTATCTTGCTGGTTAGTCTGTCAAGCACATATGTTGATCAGTGGCACATGTGTCTTCCTTAAAGAAAAAGGAAGCTATATTATTACAAATGGTGCATTAAATTCTCTGTACCTATGACAGAGGATATAGACATTGGGATTCTACCCAGAGGCTCAGGCATTAGTATGAATCAGTACCTTGCAGAAAGTAAGAATTGAAGTGAGTTAATTCGTTTCAACTCAACTTTTTACCTTTTATCCCATGCATGATTGTGATTATGTGGTTATACTTTCTTTTAACTACTTCCAGCTGTGCATAATGACAGACAGGAAGATCCAAAAGGAGTACCTAAAACTAAGCATTAAAATTAAGGTTTTCACTTAGGGGTACAGTTCAGTGACAAAGTAGTTATTTCATATGCACATGACCCTGGGGCTCATTCCAGCACCACTTCTAATAATAATAATAATAACAATAATAATAATGATAATAATAATATAACAACTGCTAAACTAACGTCTAGACTAGCCCAACCTATAGCCTCATTCTCACTGTTATAGAACAAGTCATGATAAATCCAAAATCTTCTCATATCATTCTTTCCTTAAAACCTCTCCAGGAATCCATGGGGTCCACAATACAAAGCATGCCATCTTTAGAAGCCCTGACACACTGCTTTCTACTAAAGGGATGAAGGCCCTTCCTCTTGTCCAGTATTTTTGCTCTCTTCCTTTCCACACAAACTCTTGGAACACAAAAATAGGTATCTCATTTAACAAGAGCTCCAAACTTGTATGACCATTTCCTTTTCAAATTTTAGTACATGGGTATTCTTGAAATGACAACAATACTCTAAGGAGCAAAGACCTTTGTTTCAAAGAGGTTCAGCCTCACATCTTTCAGAGTGGTTTCTGAAAGACTTGAGGGATGCTGTGTAACAAGTAGGTTGTCACTTGTTACCAGTGAGAATAGCATACACATAAACCCACCAGACGCTGAGGAGGGGAACGGGAAATGAAGAGGAACTAAAATACATACTGTGCAGGTACAAATCCCCTGTGATGAATGTGCTCATCGTGTGTATGTACATTATACCAAAATAAATAAATTTTTAAAAAGATAAAATAATAAAAACAATGACACAAATACCTTTGACCTACTGATAATCATATTTCGATATTTTCAATTCACTAACATGACACAGAAAGTGAGAGAAGGAAGGAGAAGAAGGAAAGAGATCAGGGAGACAAAAAAGTTTTCCAATCATAATTTTATTGCTTTTCATTCCAAGCATTGTACAAATGTGCATGAAACTATAAATGAGTTTCCTCAAATGCAAACCATGCCTGGGGACCTTGGCATTATAAGCAGCACTTTGGGATAGATGTGTTACACACACTGCATAAAGATCAGTAGTCCATGTTTTATTTGACTACATAAAGTGTCTCAGGCAGAACTATACATGGATTCAGTGAGTGTACCTAAGGTTTTCAAATCCATCGTACAAAGCCAGCTAGTCAGTGGAAATCAAATGTGATCTTGGATCCTTCTTTACATTGCAGAGAGCTTCACTTTCTCTGGGAACATGTAGGCCACAGGGTTATCTGGCTATCTGGAGGATGGTGTGAATGACTAAGGAAAAGAAAAGAATTTGAAGCCAGACAGACTTCAGTAAACATCCCAGTTCTATTACTCACAGAGTATCCTTGGAAAAATTATTCCCCCTCTGAACCTCAGTGTCTTCCCTGAAAAATGAGAATAATAATAGCCACCTATGTCACGTTATTGTTAGGGGCAAATGACAAGTCATGTGGTATGTACAGAGGCCAGTGCAAAGTAGGGGCTTAATTAAAGCTCCCTCTTTTATGCTACTTTATGTCTATTATTCTAGCTATAACTATGTAAGTTCATTGAGGCTCTAGGCAGGACTCTGGTCCTTCTAATGTCCTTGCCACAGAGTCACATTGTGACTAGTCAGCTCTTTGCTTTCACTGAAGGTCTTACACTGGAGCCAATGTCCAAGTCCCAGACATCTCTAACACAGCACCTCCCTTCCTCCCTTTACCACGAGATAGATAGATAGATAGATAGATAGACAGATGTAGATATAGATATAGATAGATAGATAGATAGATTCCTATTATGTCTGTTTTTTTAAGATTTATGCATTGTTTGACTCATTCAGCCAGATCTGAGGTTCTATAGAAATGAAGATTGGGTTTGGTGTGTTTGCTCCATACTCCTAGTGTGTTGAACAGTGTTCACCCTATAAGAATTGCTAGAGGTTATTTGCTAACAATAAAAGGATAGAATAAGTCACATATGACTACAAATCATTAACTGCTCAATTCATTGTCAGTCTCTTGCCGGGTGCTTTTTCATGCCATCCTATGGCTCGGGTTTTAAAACTCACTTTAGGACAATGCTTGCCACAGTATGCTGTTATCAAGTTGTGCAAAGCACGTACCCTTTGTGTCTTGATTAGTGGAAAATCTACAATTTAAAAGCCTTAACTTACCTTTGCTATGAATAGTAGACAGCCAGCAACAACTAACTAATTCAACTGAGTATCTAGTGAGGCGCAAGACTTAGAGATAAAACACTCAAAGTTTGTGGTGAGCATTCATGAATAATTTCCTCACTAGCCACAATTCTGCCTCTTTTTCTTGGTCCAAAGGAAAGAATTTATTGTACTACCTGGGGGCACACATCAAATCTTATGAATTCAACTACACTTTGCACATCAGTGACACATGTCTTTCTGTCTCTAACCCAGATCTCTCCTCAAATCCACCTTGAAGAAAAAACACTAACCATACAAAATAGTGGTGAAGATGTAGAGCAATAGGAACTCTCATTAATTTTTGAAGGATTAAATATAATGAACGAAAGAATCATTTTTTAATTTATCCCAGTAAGTTGAAATCTTAGGTCCATAAGAAAATCTTCACACACATATTCATTTGTTCATAATTGTCAAAGCTCAGAAGCAACAAAAATGTCCTTTAGTAGGTGAGTAGATGCAAAAACTTTGCCAATCCTGACAGCGAACTATATTCAACACTGAAAATGAAGTGTAATGAGAAGATATGGAGGAGTCTTAAATGCACATTATTAAGGGAAAGGATCAATATGAAAATAAATCTGTGATTATGAGACCCTGAAGATGGAAGAGAAACAGATTAAAAGGCAGAGCCCAAAGGAATTTTAAGGTAGAGAAATTACTCCGTGGGATACTGCAACAGTGGATACATTTCATTATATCCACAGGATACACAACGCTAAAAGTGACTGTTAATGTGAGCTATGCATCCACCATGATAAGGATGCAGGCTCAGTGTGACACGGAAGGTTGGTTGTGGGGGAGGTTGTGCATATTGGGGCAGAAAGTATTTCCATCTCTCTGTACCTTCTGCTTGACTTTTGGTCTAAACCTAAAACTGCTTTCAAAGAATTAAACTCATTTAAAAAAAAGAAAGCAAAAAGAAATCACAGCACCAGGCATACAGCTCAGCGGCACAGCACCTGCCTGGCAAGTACAAGGTCATGAGTTTAATTCCCAGCACCACTAAAAAAATAAATAAGAAGAAAAAGAAAAAAAGAAGAAGAAGAAGGAACCACAAAGTACCCAATACCTCAATGTAGCCTTAGGGAGCCAGTATGGCCTTATGTAATTAAACAAAGACCAGCAGTGATTTCTAAATGAAAAATCTCATCAAGGAACCCCACTGCCAAAAATATACCTATGGGCACCATGTCAGATGGTAGAACACAGACCTCACAAGCATGAGGCTGAAGTGAAAGTCCCTTGCTAAAGGTCTAGAACAGGAAACTAGGAAAGCCTGGGTTCTTGATGTCTTCCTGCAAGTAAGTACGTAAGCCAGACCTGTCTTTCCTTGAGAAAGTAAATGCCGTGCAGATAAGGCACTGTTGTGAAGTTTGTGTTACTGAAGCTGAACTCAGTTTGAATTGGCACCCAACTACACATAATTTGCTCCCCAATAAGATGAAATCTCAACCCACTGCCAACTCCTTTCTGTCCCAGTATATACCTGCTTACTTTATAGGTCCTGACTCCCGCCACCACCTTTCAAGTGCTCTCTGAGCCCCAGTCATTTGATCTGGTCTACATCTCCTAGAAGCCCCCATCCTTTGCTGCAAATCTTTGTCTTTGCACTACTTTATATAGCTTTTCCTCCCCATCCTCACCGGAAGCTATCCCTCTAGCCTATGGAGACTGTGGTCCATCGCACTGCTCTGAAACACTAGCTCAGACTGCAGAGTTCCTCCTTCCCTTGAACTTCCAGAAAATACCCTTTCTCTGCTGGTACCACAGGAACACATAAATTACACTGAGATATTTGTTTTGGTCACCTGTCTTCATTTCCAATACGTGAAAGCCCAGATAACAGTGACTTTGGCTTCTCAAGTCTTCAACACAGTGCTTAAGATGCTTCTAAATCCATGGTCTCTACCCCCTATGCCTGAGACCTTTACTTTCTTTAAATTTTTATCTGCAAAATAGGGATAACCCTGAAAGACCAGTTAATATGACTCCAAGAGACACAGAAATGCATATAGAAAGTGCCCGACCTCAGGTATATATAGAGGGAGAGATGGTGGGTCATTCAGAAAGGAAAAAGAAAACCATTTTCCAAGTACTCATAGACAGAATGCTTCTAGTACCAAGAGTGTGCTATCCACAGCAAGCAAGTCTGACACCATCTGACCACACAGGTTAAGAGCTCAGTCTCTACAAGATTGCCTGGAACCACACACGCACACACACACACACACACACACACACACACACACACACACACACTTCTTTGACAATTCCAAGTCCAGATCATTTGTGCATCCAACTAACCAGACATAGATCAGAGGTTTCCGTGACTCTCTTCTCAGGTTTAGTACTTAACTAGAAAAGCTCATGAACCTCAGGAAAACATTTACTTGCAATTATAATAAAGGACAAAGTTCAAGAAAGTCATCTGAGAGAAAGGTATATGGTAAGGAGTGAGGGAGAAGAGTAGAACTTGTGTGCCCCTGTCTAGACAGGCCCTCTCTGTACCTCCACGTGTTCCACGACCTGGCTTTCCACCAAACTCAACTTTTGGGGGTTTGGGGAGGCTTTGCTCTATAGGAATGCATGATAAAATCACTAAGTCAATCTCTACTCCCTCTCTTTTTCTCTCTCTGCAGGTTGAGGTGAGGGTCTGATAGTTGCAACTCTCTGGTGATATGATTAGTTCTTTCTTTAAATCATTTTAGTACCATCAACTCAAGTATGGCTTTCATAATTCATAAAAGATGTTCCTTTCACCTTTGCTGCTCTAATTACTTAGGAAATCCATAAGAGTTTCAGAAGCTCTGTGCCAATAACTGAGGACTAAAACCAAACTATATATTTCCTGTTATATCACAGTATCTCACATCCCTGGAATTAAGCACCCTGCAGAGTAAACAGATTCAGCATTCAAAGTGCTCAGCATAATATCTGTTAAAATGAGTTTGGTAAATGCCAGTTATCAGGATGATGATGGCAATAATAGGGGTGGTGACTGTATTTTTATCTTTGTACCTTCAGCACTGAAGTTGGTCTAAGTTAGCTGCACAGTCATTTCTTCTGGATGTATGAAAGAAAGTCAGGCCTTTTGATCTTGGTTCTCAATTATAAAGCATTATGAAGTCTTAATACCAAAAATGGCACAAAATCAAATGGTCTTCCTGTGTCCCTAATTTCTCCACCAGAATCTCACCTGATGCTTATCCCCTGGAGCTTGTCATTAGACAAATTCAAAGCCTACTAGAGAAAGGCTGTTTCTGAGCACTGTGAGATCCTGGGGCAGTAACCTTCCAAGTCAAGCAGTTCTCAGCAGGCAAAACTGAGCTGGCAGGACTGCTACAATAACAAACACAGCGGAACAATGCCATTGTTCCTCTGATCTGTCCAGGGGCCTGCAGGAGTTTAGCTCTGGTTCCACTGTTCTTGACAATTTAATCTTCTTATGCAGATTCTATGAGGGCTCCTTGGGACAAGTGAGGGCTGGAGGGAAGTAAGCTGTTTTTCACAACCAGAACTTGGCTCAGCAGAGCCTGACTTGGAGACCAACTCTCAACCTGACTGATTGCTCAGGATTAACCACAAATACTCAATAACTCTAACCGGTCTGAATCCAAACCGTTTGTACTTTGACATGATGAGATCCTCAGTCTGTGTAATAGAATCTTAACTGCACTATTAGTTGTATAAACATTAAATGTGCATACCTCTGGTATGACAGCATCATAGAAAATGTGGACTGTTAAGTGGGTTCAGTCTTTAAGTTATCCACAGCCCAGTAAGAAAAAAAAATTACAGATGAAATGAATGCAACTGTGATTCAGAGTTAATGTAGCTACCCAAAGTCTCATGTTTAAGATGTGTTTAGATCATGAGGGTGAATATTCATTAATGGATCTGTCCACTGATAAGCTCATTAACTGAAGGTGCTATTAGGAGATAGGCCCTGGTTGGAGGTAGATCACTGAGGTGATGTGACTTGAAGGGAGTAACCCCCTTCCTAGCTTCTCCCTTCTCTCTCTGCTTCCCAACTGTCATTGAGTCAGCAGGTATCCTTCATCAAGACCCCTTTACCATGCTGTTTCTACCTTGGAGCCAGCCAACCACGAACTGAAAATGTGATCCAAAATCAACTTCTCCTCATTTAAGTCATGAGTGTTAGTTTTGTCCCAGCAAGGAGAAAGTGACTAAGACAAATAATTATACAAAGAGGGAAAAAGAAAATAAAGGATATAGGAGAGAAATAAGAACATAACAACTTCAGTGGAAGGAATAAATTTAAAGAAAGAGAAATCATCGCTTCATGGAGGAAAACTGCAGGAAGAACACTAAGTATTATCACTACATCTACTTTCATTTGTTCACTGGGCCGCCTGAACCTAAGAGTCAACTTGTCCAGGTCCACTCTGCTCTGTGAGTACTCTAAGCCCATCTCTATTTTATGTCAGCCTCCTGAAAAAGCTTTGGAATCAGAGGTCCTCATGTAGGAATTTAGGTTCTGAAACTGGTGAGTGTGATTGCTGGCAAAGTAGTCAATCTCTGTGATCTGCAGAATCTTCTCCTGTGAAAGAGACCTGAATAGATACATTTATCTCATGAAATTACTGGAAAGATCACATGAGAAAACCCATGTCTGATGAATGAATACACGTTTAAGTACATGTTTTCAAGGAGAAATTTTTAAAAAGATGAAGCTACTGCTTGTGACTTCTGGCTTCTCCTTACTTTCCCCACTGGAAGAATTTCAGTTCTAGAAGATAGAAATCAAGTATCTCATACTTTCAACAGAATCCACAGCACCTACTACATGCTTAATTGAGGTTCTCTTGCTAATAAAACAACAATTCTTTCTCGAATATTTTGTTCGTGTATCTGAACATGGCGTTTTGTTGAGCCTAGGCATGCAGTAGCTATGACATTTACAAATCTGGGACATTCATGACAAAAGCAATCTTATCTTCATTTTAAAGATGAGAATATACATTCAGAGAGATGAAACGGTTTTTGAATCAGAGCCAATGAGTGCCAAAATTAAAACATGGCTAGGAATTTCTAAATCTAGATGCGTTGCCTGCATCCACTAGGTCAATTTGTTTGTATATTACTTCTGATATACCAGATCTGAGCAGAACTGAGCCAACAGAGCAGGGCAACCCTAAAGAAAAAACCAGGTGCTGCTTTATTCTCTTGGGCAAACTAGACAGGGTGCATTTTTAGAATAATCTTGAGAGTCTAGACCTTCAAGTCTTACTTCTCACTGGTCACCTTGGCTGTGTGACATTAAGCTGAGTCTCAACATAGGCTGTGTTTCTCCTCCTAAGTTGAATAACAGACCCTATGCTCTATCATCACCAGTCTCCACTTTGCCTCTGATTCAGTACTATCCAATCAAGTATCTATATCCTTGCTCTCTCCCTGCCAACAGTGAGCAGTTTTATAATGACCGGCTCCAGAGACAGAGACCTCCCCATTGGGACTGTGCACCTGATAGTGTCATAATCAGGGTGCAAAGGGATGATTGGAATAGGCAGTCATTTGGTGGAGGTTAAAGGTGAGCACTCCAAAGACCTGCCCTGGAGGAGCTCATAGTCTGGAGAAACTAAGCATGGAATTGTTCCATAGACATCCATACAGTTTTTGTGACCAGCCCAATGAGCTAAGAGGCTCATTCCTCAACAACAGTGACGTTTGAGCTGCGACTGAAAAATGCACAGTATGTGCCTAGACTGAAGAAGGAGGGGTGGAATCAACATAACTTCAGCAAAGGAGGTAGGAACGTGGTTGTAGAGATACAACACCGAAATTATTTCTGAAGTTGTCAGAATCAACAAGGTGTATAAGAGATCTTCATAATGTGAAGAAAGATACAGAAGAAAGAAATCAGGGGAAGGTTTGTTGAACACACGACCAGAAAGACTATCAGAAGCCTGCTTAGAAATGCCTTTGATCCTTGACAACTTTTGAAATTCAGGGAAACGAGAATTCTCCCATGGCCAGTTTTACAAGGTTACCTGTATAGTCACTTTACCATGCTTAGAAGAAATAAGGTACCTTGGTTGGATCAGGGAGGCTCCAACCAGAAGACAACTAGCCTGCCTTCCTGGTGAGTGGCGCGTGACCTGTGCGGACTCCAGGAAAAGAAAGATCTGTGCCTCCCTTATGCCTACCGGCCCACGGGCTAACAATCAAGGAACCCCCCCCCACCCCCAACCCCTGTAAGCAACTTGCTGGTTCAGAGGACCAGCTAAGTTGATAGCAACTAAGGTACATAAAGCAACTAAATGCTTGTATTGTTTGATTGATTTTGCAGGCCTGGGGCCAGCAGTCTGAGCATCTCTTGGGAAGATGACAGTATGCAATGTAGCAAATATGGGGGATTCCCTTCTGTCTTGTCTTTGAAACCCAATATTGTTCTCATTGTTTTGCTTTGTTCTGATTAGTCTCCTTTCTTTCTTTCTTTCTTTTTGTTTTATTTCATATTCTGTTTTTATTGGTTTTATTTTGTTTTGTTTCTGGTTTGATTTTGCTGTACCTGATCTAATGGTCAACTGTTGTGGAGATGGCAAGATGTACTGTAGTGGTTATTGTTTTCCTGGTGTCGTGCTTTGAAGTTCTGTGCCAGTTCTACTGCTTTTTTTTTTGATTGACTTTGTTCTTTGTGTTTTGTTGGATTTTACTATCTTTGGAATAAAATTTTAAAAGAAAGAAGTAAGGTACCTCACTATGCTTAGAAGAAATGTTTCCATTAAATGTTCTGCTATCATATCTTTATATTGGTAGGTTCCACATTTTCATTCTGTACTGACCCTGCAGTATTTGCAGTCAACCCCTTGTTCTATGTAATAATAGTATTTTACACTTCATAGTGCTTATATATAGCATGCCAGTCACTATTTAAATGCCTTTCATATACTAATTTAATTCTTAGAATTGGGTGAGCATATCATTATTGTCATCCTTTGATCAAAGAACTCATGTTAGGTAGGTTAAGATCAAAGCCAATAGTAAAGATAGAAGTAAACCCACTTATCAGGCTACACAAAGTCTTCTTTTAAGTCATACTAGGTCTCTTCATTTTACATTTTCATATTCAAGCACAGTACTCTTGCTTTAGGGCACTCACATTTTTATAAGAATTTTTATCACTCTTTAAGTTTTGGGCCACCTATCTTCTATTCTGTGTACTCATCTAATTACTTATCGAATCATTCATCTGTCTATGAATCCATTTTTCATCCATTCAACAACTATTCATCCATTCATCCATCCATCTCATCCAAACATCCACTCTGTGACTCAATATACTTCATTTCCCCAAAAAACATAACAAGACAGTGCCTAGACTTGAGTGCTTCAATGAAGTTTGGTTTAATGAATAACTGAGACTGTTCCAGATATTCTGAATAAAAGTTGGAAAGTAACTTTCTGTCCAAATAAGTGATGAAGATGGACTTAATGCCTAAAACACAGAAGGTACTATTTATTGTCTTGTGATGAATTGGACACTGTTCTAATCATTGAAATCCTATTCGTTTCTTAATGTTGACAACCCCCCCCAAAAAAACCCAGAGGTTTTAATCTCAATTTCAAAAATCAAGAAATTGAGGTGCAGACAGGTTAAGCCATCTGCTCATGGAAACACAGCTAACCAGAATAAGAGCTGGGCTTTGAGAAATAAGTTGCCTTAACACACTCCAGCTCTTATTATGTGATCCAATGATCCAACGAAGCCTGCATGTGACTGTGTTTATGATCCCAGTTTGGGGTCCCAGTGAGAAAAGATGGATTTGACAGGTGAGCAAAAGTTTTACAGAAAATAAAGTAACTTAATTTAATCTGAATTAATGAAGAGAGTATTCAAATGAATCTGGAAGTAGTAGTGGTAGTGCAGAGAGAGAGAGAGAAAGAAATAAAAATGTGCTACAATTGTAAAGGGATCCACTACCCCACTGACAGGGAAACATCAGCCTATGTCCCCCTACTAATTCAGGACCCCAAGAACACCTGCAAAGGAAAGTTCCAGCCCAGTATAGATCTTTCTCTCCTTCATGAGCTCCAGAGGACCCACTCCTTACATTCCACTGGCGTCATCCCAGACTCAGTTTTAACTTGAAATGAGAGGCGTCTTAAAGTATCACATGGATTTTTAACTCTAGATGCATACAATATATTCCATTAACCCAGAAGTTTTGACATATGCATTAATCACTGAATTTTGAACTAAAATACCCAGAAGGCAACTGAATTAACAGTGAAAGGGCAGAGCTGCAATTTCAATAGAGGCATGTTCATTCATTTTGGTTCAAGATAATCAATAAAGTACAGGGGAAAAAAAGACCTAAAATTTTGACTTCTTACCTGAATACTTAGGGGAAACACAATTTGTCTTGGTTTTATTTTTATCTCCTTTTTCAAAAAACTTGAGGAGGTTCTTAATTCTACAGTGTCTTTCTGAGTCTGCATGCTTGCTGTGTTCACACACACTCCAGAATCAAAAGGCAGTGGAAGCAGACCTAGCATTGGTAGTCACTGAATAAACCCACTAGACAAATTGCCTCCTCCAAGCTAAACAGAAGATCTATCACTTTTCCAAACTCACCCAGCTAGGTGATTAAATGATAAAAATTGTGGCTACTTCATTTTTCTTTTTTTTTTTTTTTTTTTTTTTTTTTTTTTTTTTTTTTTTTTTTTTTTTTTTTTTTTTTTTTTTGGTTTTTTTTTTTTTTTTTTTTTTTTTTTTTTTTTTTTGGTTTTGTTTTCAGTTTTGTTTTTGCTTTGTAGGTTTTGTTTGGGTTTTTGTTTATTTGTTTCTGTTTTTGTTTTTAGCCTTTGTGATCTATATCCAAATTTTAAAAACTTTTCATAAGGGACTCCTTCAGCGAGTTAAGAAGGAATAAGTTTTAGAATCCAACTAAATTGTGGTCAGGTTCTGGCTAGTTGTGACTATGAGCAGATTCTTTGCCATCACTTCATCTCCATCTCATCTTTAACTGAATCTAGTAGTAACTCCTGTATCACCTAGGAAAGTACTTTCTTTAATCTTTAGCACATAGTAGTGACTTAGAATGAGCTGTCTTTTTCCATTCATCTGTACCATCTCATAATCCAAAGAAAATTCGTGATATAAAGATGATTTCACAATCATTCCTTGTTTTCAACATAAACGTGCTTTCAAAAATAAGGGGAAAAAGAAAACCAGTAGGAATCTCATTTTGTAATTCAGAAGGAATTATATTAATATTCATTTTATTCTCCCAAAAGACCAACAGAAGCTGACACATTAAAATACCAGGCTTGATGAATTTTTACCTTAGGCACAGTATTCCAAAGATAATCTTATCTTTATACATTTTCTTTAAACAAACTAAAAATGGAAATTTATTCCTCAGTGCATTTTATGTTTTCATTTAAAATCAACAAGATTTCACAGAAGCCACCAGTTCAGTTGCTTGCTGTCTCATGCAGTAATAACTCAGCTGTGATGATGTGTATCCCAGAAATTAATTTTCAGATAATTTATACCAAATGTTATAAACAGAAAATACTGTCATTTTAGTTTCAGCAGATTATGGTGTAACTTACATTAGAATTTTTCCTCCTCTGTCTTATTCTAGTAGAGTTTACAGTCTGTAATTTATGTTTTTTTTTATGACTTACTGCCTCACTTCTGATCATAAATTATTGCTGAAAGTAGATCGTCTCAGAGACTCATGAGGCATGAACATCTCCACAGTCCCTCAGTCAGGATCTCAAGGTCCTACCTTGTCCCCTTGTCCATCCATGGAGTGTTCCCATTCAAGGAAGGGCCCAGCGAGACATGTGGAGATCTACTGTGTAATGTTAATTTCATCATCTTCCTAGTTGATATTGAAGTATTAATGTCATGTTTTAATCAGAATAAGCACTAAGATCTCCTACTAAGTACAAAGTATTACAAAGGATTTTCTTTAAATTTATTTATTCCATGTAATTTTCACTGACAATTGCTCATAGGTTGCCTATTTTTATTATTTTTACATAAAGAAATCAATGTCAATGCAGGTTAAAGAACATAACTAAAGAAAGTCTTACAATACATTGGAGAAAAGTTGGTGTTCCAACCAGTTTACTGGGAAGAGTGTTGCTGAAATTGCATTTCATAAAAGCCCTGTGGATAAAGAAACAAGTTACAGAGAGAAAGAAAAAAGAAAGAAAGAAAGAAAAGAAACAAAGAAAGAAAGAAAGAACTAACAGGTTGAGAGAAAAAGGAGAACAATTTGGCCATAGGTAGGTGTAAAGTCACAAAATGGGAAAACCCACAAGCAAGCTAGGAGAAAAGGTTGTGTTGAATAGATTTCCAGAATAGATAACAAATACAGTAAGACACCTGTGTGGCTGTGTAGAGTACAAGCAACACTAACCTAGCTGAGAAGATGAAGACCAGGATGACCCAAAGGTCATCTAAGTGGACTTGGAAGGTAGCACTTAAATGTTGAAGAAAATCATGATCCGGGTACCAAAATTCTCGAAGAATGGAGAGGAGCTTGTGAGCAGATGCTAGTATGGCCTATCTGGACTGGTAGATACCAGTGCATCTGGTGCTACATTGCCAAGATGCTTTAAAGAAATGGTCAGGAGGTATGGCTAAATTGGGAAGGAATTCACACCAGGGATGAGGTTCCTTTAAGGTTTAGAGTGATCCTTCTTAGAGTGTATTTTCCTGGCTCTTTCCCTCAGGCAAAAAGATAGAAGAGAGTCCTAAGGTTGAATGCTATACTCCTCTTTTAAGCAGTCTTTGAGAATTCTTTTGTCTTAAGTGAAAGCTTGGAAGGTTCTAATACAAACAGCAGTTAGAATGCAGTGAATGCCCCGTGTGCCCCACTCTGGTGCACCCATCACCCAGCTGCTACGTTGGCTGATAACACAGTTTTGTTCTTCTGAAAATTGTCCCTCGCCAAAAGAATTCACTTTCCCAGAAAAGCCTGAGAAGATAAGCTGCCCAAGTCAGACCCCTGACAGTGATGACATCCTAGACCTTTGCCACTAGAAGGAATGCTGTGGGCCATGTCAGGCCAGGGCACTCCTGAGTGTACAGGTTAAGCCCCTTTCCAGACAACATTCAGATCTATATCCTTATTGCCTCATCCTTTCGTCCTCTTTCAGTCTCTCCCTCTTTCTCTCTCATTCTCACTCACTCTCCCTTTGTTCTTCTTCTCCCCTCAACTGAGAGCAATCACTCACACTTCCAGCTGTACCTCTCAGGAACCTGGCCAAAGATAAGGAATAAGCAGAACCACTCCACGAAGACCAAGGACCTTCACTGGCCCACAAAGAATCAGAACTAGGATGGCCTAACCCACCTACGTTGTGCAGGACTAAACAATTCCCAATATGCAAGACTTTCAGTATTTCACTGAAAGGGTCCCCAAAGATGGACCTAATCAGTCACAATGATAAGAACTGGGGTGAAGGCAGAGTGTGCCTCACTCTACAGGCTGTGCTCTTTCATTATCATGACAATGGCTCATGCATTCTCAGAAGCCCTGCTCTGCTGGTTCTCACCAGGGAATTCAACTAGGATATGGTAGCCCATGCAGAGATGCTGGCAGATGCTTGAGGAAGTCCCATGTCTCTCCTAGGACATGTGATTTTAGCTAGGCCATGAGAGAACTGCAGGAGATAATACTCCTGATACAATGGCCACTTTATTTTTTCTAAGAGTGGCTGTAGATTTCATCAAATGTTCAAAGTGATCCTTGATACAATTAAAGGCAATAATAATAATAATTTAGGGTAAGGACAATTGTCCAGGGAATCTTTGCTTTTATCTCCATATTAAGTAACACAGTAGAGTGTTTGCACTGATGTCTTGTATTTGCAGGTCTCAAGCAGAGGCTCTCCAGGAAGGGGTCAAACACACACCCCTGCATTCACCAGAGTATCATGAGTGGAAGTCATCTTCTGTGTATCTGTGGCTGAGTCTCCATTCCTCCTAATCCTTAGAGAGAAAGGGAAGTCTGCACTTCTATTTGAACTGAAATTTCAAAGACACTTGCCACTGTTCCCTAGAATATGCACAGGGCAGGCCATCCCAGGAGAAGCAGCAGCAGCAGCAGGGAGCAGGCTGCCACTGGCCCTGTGATGAAAGTCCGAGTTCTCAATGGGTATGGTAAATGGTGCTTAAAGGACTGTAGTTGCTGGTTTTGAGTCGAAAAGCAAAAATTCATTTTATTATTCAAGATTAACTCTTCCATTGATTTTTTGGTACATATGTACTACAAGTTCACAAGTGCCTGGAAGTTTTCTAAGTGTTTAATGCAGCTGTAAACATGACAAGTCCTGGCATCATGGATCTCACCATCCTGTGGAGGAGACAAGCCATGTAAGGTTAACACTGCATCTGTAATGTGAGAGTAACATAGTGATTCATTCTGTGGAGAAAAATAAGTCAAACCCTATGCCTAGAAACCAGAAGGGGCAATTTGGCTACGGTGGTCCAGACAGATCTCTAAAAAGAAGAGGGAATGATAAGAAGAAGAAGGGCAGAGTTACAGGAGGAGAGTTAACACAAATGAAAAGTGTCCAAAAGAACCCATATAGTTTGTGATATTTTTTAAACTTTGCTTTAGTTTTGGATAATAAGAGATGTAGAGTTTGTGGGTCCAGAAAACCACTTCATTCCCTCAATGTATAGACTTCCTTTGGGTGATCAGTTTTACTCCCGTGACCTTGATTGCCATTTGCCAATGATGTCATAAATCTATATATTCAGCCAAGTACTCCTGTCCGAGCTTGACAGATATGTTTCATTGCCTAAAATGCACACAGATATCCTCAGAGACCTGAAACTACTTATTCAAAACAGAGCTCATCTTTCCCTCCTGAAGTCTGTTCTTTCCACCGTGTCTTCCAGCCAAGGAACAGCAACAGGTCAATGCACCAGACCAAGTCAGAAAATCTTTCTGCTTCATCCACCTCCATCTTCCATGGTGAGTCATTTCATATGCCCCAACATGCTACACTTCTGCTCTGCTGTCTCCATTCCTACTGCTTTGACCTGCATTTTGGTCATTTTTAACTGCTCACATTAATTTTCCACTAAGTCTCCAGCCTCCCAACTCCACCCATTCTCAAACTGTAGTCAGAAAGGATAGTTTCCAAATGCATATGTGTGTCTGCTATTTCTCAGTTTAAAATTTGCTACCACTCCCATTCTAGATAAGGAATAAATTATGCCACAGGGGTCCAAGACCCACATGACCCCACCTCTACTCACCCCTCCAGCTTTTTTACTTTGCACCATTGCCTCAAGTTCTAGCCCTAGACATATTCTCTGCCCACACATTTCTGTGTCTAGTGCATTGCCTCAGTGCCTGGGCTCCACACTGGCATTTCTTTCTTCCTCCCCCAACTCTGTATCCTTTGTTTATCTATAGAACTCCTGTTTGTCATGTGTCTCACCACAGACACCTCATCCTTCAGGAAGATCCCATCTGCACTCCTAGCCAGGGCTTATGATGCTTCCTCACTCTGATGTTTCATCTCTGTCACAGTCTTTGTTAAGGATGTAACAATTGCTTTTCTACTTGCTCATCTTCTTCTAAAACTGTATGCTTCCTAAGGAAGCACACTATCTTCTCCACCTCCCTGAACTTCTAGAGCAGGGCATGAGATGGAGTGGCACTTAGGAGATATTACATGCAGTCCAATCCCCTTCACTGGACACTTGGAAAATGACACCAGAGAGGTTACTTTTTGCCTGAAGAAAACACCTAAATCATTTTCGAGTTAATCCTGGAATACCTGCCTTAGATTTTTATCCAGTTTTCTTGTCAGGTACCAGGCTTATCACAGAATGTAAACCCACTTCTTAAGCTCTTAAAACTACAGTCCACCAGTGTTTCAAGGTTTGACCTACAAAAGTTAAACACCTTGACACAGAAGCCAAAAGGGGTTCACTAAGAGGAACTTAGCAGCTAAGGTGTCCCTGGAGGCTCCACAGGGGATGTGATCTCTGTCCTGGAGACTTGACAAAGGGCACACCTGGTTGGGAGAGGCAGGCAGGAATGAGAAAGGTTGGCGGGCGATCACCTCCCATCCTAATCCAGCCAGAGTTCACTCCATCCACACAGGAACTTCCTGCTGAAGTCCCTGCTCCAGGAAAATGCTTCCTCAGGGGGAGACACTGGTTCTGCTTCTGTAATATTCATAGGCAGAGTACCCAGCTCCATTTCCTCTGCCCCACCACCCTGGACAACACCCACCCCTGGTTTCTCTTTCCATAGCTGAAGACAAGGAGCTTAGAGATGATGACATCACTTCAACATCTGCTGAAGTAAAACAGAATTAGAAACAACCCTCAAGGAGAAAGAAACATCTTTCATATATCATGAAGCCAAGAAAAAAGCTGTACCTTCAATTAAAATACAGAGCAAACCATCAAAGCATGGAGTGAAAGAAATATGTCTAAAGTAACAAAAAAAGCAAACATTAGCCAGCCTAAAACTTCCAGTGCCTAGCTGAGGACTCTTCTAACAATAAATCTGTAGATTTCAGTGTCCAAAGAAATGTCTCATATGAGATTTGGTCTTTGTAATCTTGGTATTCAATGGCCTAGTCATGCCTGAAACACTGTAGGGAAATAATAAATCATCATTTTATTTTTTAATCCACTGTTTTGGAACACATCATTGTTTTTCCCTTGAGTCATCACTGCCAGTGTTGGGAATAGCACCTAGCCCAGAACCATGCCCATCCTTTATTCATTTATTCATTCAAAGCCTTATGTAATATATGAAAAGTTATATTACATTAGAAGATCTGTTCTCAAGAACTGCACATTGAAATTTATATTATATGATGATAAGGACTACAAGTATGTTAAGGAAAGATATGTCAACAGAGGAAAGTGTTGTTTCAGAAGTGCGTGGTGAAGGATGGTAAAATAACATTTGAACTGCAGCCAGAATAAAGTGGAGACAACTTTGTTGTTACCTGAGTAGTACCCAGGAAGAAGAGTACCAAGCACCGCTGAAGATCCACTAGGAGGCCAGAATACGTGCAAGTGAGTGAGTGTGGGGGAAAGCAGAAGGAATAACGTCTGAGGTGGTGCTTAGGATTGAAATGGGGGTGAGATTCACATAAATCTGGCAGAAATCTGAAGTGTGGGAAGGGCTTCAGATTTAACTATGAGTTGAGAAGCCACTGAAGGGCTTTGGGCTAACGAATTTGATGCAGTTCTAGTTTTACAACTTTCTGGTTGGCTTCCATGTGCAAAGAAGTAGGGGGAGGCTAGAACACCAACTTACAGTATGACTTATTCATCCAGGTGGGAGCTGGAAGGGCTTGAACCAGAGCAATTGTGATGAGGATGGAAACAAACCCCAGGTGTCAACTGGTCTCACCTTGCGCTTTGCTGAGCTACAACGATGGTCCCAAGTCCTGGAGTGTTCCACTGACATTTCTGAGAAATGATGCAGGGTGTTCATTTATTTGATCTTCTCTCTTTCTGACGTTCTATCTCACACAATTCCTGTCCATCTTCTCTCTTCATCCCAACTCTCAGTGACTGAATTCAAGTGTTTGTCTGCAAAGTCACCTCAGAGTCCATCGTATCTCCTGTGTGATGCAGTTTCCCTAGTTTACCCTCTACTCTGCACCTGGAGAGAGTGTTCTACCCAAACACAGCACATCCCATGGCTTCCTATGACCTTCACAGGAGAGGAAGGGCTATGTGGACTGGTTCACAAAACTATCTGAAATAAAACCCCAAAGTATACATCCGGACCCAGTGGACACTATTGCTTTTTTGTTCACTGTCCCAGCTCTGCCTTTACACATCACTTCCAAGGACTTCTTGTTTCCAGGGATTTTTTTTTTTTTATGTAATTCCCTCCTTCTGATTGTCTCGCCTCCAGTCCTCCTGTGGAAACATCTTCAGACCACGCCCTAGATCCCGTTTCTTATCTGGAGCCATCTTGACATCTTTCCCAGGAAATAGTTCAGAAGCCCCTTCTCTGGCCTCCCATAAACCTCTATATTGCCTGATTTGTTCTCCCGAGTGTCCATGTCTGATTTCATGGGAACATACTAACACCTCAAAGGGCAGGGACTTTACCTGGGTTGAATTCCAGGGACTGGAATGATGAGTGGGACACAGCAGTCTTCATATGCAAATTATGTGGCACATGGTGAGCTAATTATGAAAATGTCCTGTACCAGGAACACCCGAGTGTCACTCTATCCATACCAGAGGTGGAAGGCCACAGAGCCTGGCTCATAGTGCCCATTTCCTTTGTGATGCTGAAGTCTCCCTCAGTAATAACTCCTAAAATTGGTGTGCACTCACCTGGAAATGATTCATGTTTGAGCAGAAACATTTGACATTGCTGAGCACCCCATGTCTGGTAAGCTCAGCCAGTATCAGCAAGGTCATGAATTTCTGCCAGCTCTTGAAGGTAAAATTGGGTTTCATGTATACAGGTTATTCTATGTCGAATAAAAGAGGGTGAACGGAAAAGAGACCATTTTGTCTGTGGGTAAATAAGAATTAGGCTTGGACAGGAGGGATGGAATGGAGCATTCAGCAACTCTGTAAGTGCTAGTATCATCTTGTACACATTAGCCTTATAGCTTAAAAAAATTCAAAAGGGGGAAAAATTTGGTGATGGAGGTATGGGTATATAGTGAGCACATTGAAGCACACAGTTTTGGACTAACTATGAGCCTTGAGGTAAAGGATGAACTGAGCACCATAGATGCAACCTCCTTGAGGTGAGGAGAGCTAGGTAGGACCACTTAAATCACCCAGGACATTAATAGAAGACTAAACTGAAATTTAGAATGGAGACCAGCAGTCTGAAACCAGTGTCAAACATAGACTCAGTCCCTGAATCTACACCTTTAGATTCTTGTGCTCCCGCCTGAAATTTCACATACCAACAAAAAATAGATGACCTACTGCTATCTATCTTTTCACATTCTCTCTGACTCCTTCTCTCTCTCTCTCTCTCTCTCTCTCTCCCCCTAGTTTACCCACTACTCTGCACCTGGAGAGAGTGTTCTGCCCAAATACAGCACATCCCATGGGGAACATGTATTTTGGGGAACATGTATGGGGAGGAAATGTATTTTGAGTATTTTAAAAAATGCTAAAACCTTCTATTATTGGCAACTGTATCTATCACATAGAAATTACATGCCACTTTTTATGTATATGTCCCCAGAACTATCTGGAAAGGTAGCTGTCATTATAATTCTATGCAAATAAGGCAAATGGCGGAGGAAGCAAGATGATTTGCTGAAGGTGACACAGGGGTAATAAGTGGCAGAGTCAGGGGTGAAGCACAACTTGTCACATGCCATGCAATTAGGCAAAAAGATTTTGCTCATTCTCTAGAACAAAAATGAAATAAAAGAAAGAATTTTCTTAGGTATAATATTGTACAGTTTATGAAAAACTTTTTACTACATAGCTATTAATTCATTTACAGCACTCAGTATCCCTTTATATTGAGTAAAACCAAGCACATTTTACAACTGAGGACACTGAAGCACAAGTTCAAGTACCCCAGTTCCATGTCTTGTTAGAACCTGTATCTGAATTTAGTCCTTCCCAACCAATTTACATGTTTTTACATTATATGAGAGCTGAATCAGTGTACTAAATTCAAGAGGCAAAATACTGTATCACAACAAAAGAAACAATCGATAAGGAAACAATCAACAGAGTGAAGAAACAACTTACAGAATGGAAAAAAAAATATCAACCTATTCCTGAGACAGATGTCTATTATATAGAATATATAAAAAACTCAAAAAATTGGACCCCCAAAATAAAAGACTCAATAAAAATGGACAAATGAAATTAATTGATACTTCTCAGTAAAAGAAGTACAAATGACCAATAAACATCTGAAGAATATTCAACACCTCTGGCCATTAAAGAAATGCAAATTGTAACATATGAACAGCTCATCTTACACCAGAAAGAATGCCAATTATGAAGAAATCAAATAGTAACAAATTCTGGTATGGCTGTGATGAAAAAGGGACCCTTCTACATTGTTTGTGGAAATGTAAACTAGCATAACCATTATGAAATCAGTATAGAAATTTCTCAAAAATCTAAAACTAAAAATACCATTTGACCCACCTGTCCCTCTTCTAGGTAGCTTCCAAAAGACCTGAAGTTATCATATCACAGTGACACATGTATACCACTGCTTTCAGCATCACAATTCATAATAACCAAATCTTGGAAGCTGCCTATATGTCCAGCAAGAGATGAATGGTATAGCAAATGTGGTATTAATACATAATGGAATACTACTCAGCTACAAAGAAGGGTAAACTCAAGTAATTTGTAGGGAAATGGATATACCTTGAAAACATAATGATAAACGAAATAAATCAGGCACACAAACTTAAGTGCCATATAATTTCTTTCATCTGAGTAATCTGAAGTACAAATAAAGAGCAAAATAAAAGACCAGCAGAAGGAAATAGAGCAATAAATCTTTTGCAAATGGAAAAGGGACCAAGGAATTGAGGGTGTGGGAATGAGGGAGACACAGGGGACTTAAACATATGCAAGATGTGTCATACACACATCCCAACTACCCACAATGAATGTAATCATTACATGTCACAATCATGATTAAAAGCATAATAACAGCAATAAAAATGGGAAAGTGGCATCTAGAGATGGAGAGTAAAGGGAATAAAAAGAATCATTATGTACACGTACCTACCCCTTAAGATAAATATAAACTTCATGTACTGAAAACCTGTACTAATAAAATTAATGAATTAATAAATTAAAACACTCCATGAGAGGCTTTCAACAAATGATACACAAAACCTGTACTCAACACAAGATTACAGCCAAGTGCCCACTTAAAGAGCATTTGGAGGCAAAGTGTGTGTGTCTCTTCTCTGTGCTTCCATGAACCCAAAAATGCACAGAAACCCCACAAACATCTATCAGGTTTCCTGCATTCCCTGAAGCAGAGAAAGAAATTCAGGAAGAGCTTTTGTGATGTTCTCCATGCACAGGTGGCCAGTTTGCAGGTGAGGCCTACTCACTCATCCAGCATCATTAAGTATGACAGGGACTGCATCAGGTGCTGGGCCACAGTCAAGATGGAACAGGAGAGGTCCCTGGCCTCAGGAAGTACTGTGTCTTGAGAGAGGCTCAGTGTATATGCACTGACAGCACAGATTGTCACCAAATAGACCCCAAAGCACTGTGAAAGCACAAGAGAAAGAACCTGGGAAGGGTCCACTAGGAGGGAGCATTTGAACTGGGTCATTAAGGGAAGAAGGAAGAGAAATGTTCCATCTCTGCAGGGAGGCCACCATGAGCAACAGAGGGATATAAAATATCAAAGAATAATCCAACACAGCACTGGACCCTTCCAGAAATTTCAATTCCCTCAGCAAGGAATTCAAGCTGCAAGTATTCATTCAATTTCATCAAACTGAACAAACATTTGGTAAGCATGGGATTATAAAACAGAAATGGATAAAGGTAAGCCAGCCCCCAAGGAGCCCACAATGTGTTCAGTGTATACACATAACCAGCATCAAGACAAATCCCCACTGTGTGTGGATCTCCGTTTCCACTACCAAATGCTTGATTCCACCCTGAAATGAGCAGGACTCACTGTTTCCAACTAGACAATCACTGCATTCAAAGGCAAAGCTCTTGACCTTCAGCTCTCATAAGCAAAGAGGATAACACACATCATTTTCCCCTGATAAACACCACTTTATATTGTCCTGATCACTGAACTACTGTGTTTCAACTGTGTGTCATTAAAATTTGTACTCCCTTTTCGTAGTTGATAGCTGTTCAATGATTTGCTAATCCAAGAAGCAGAGTTTCTTTAAAACATAACAATAATTTCTTTTATTTGCATTGAACATTTGTTCTTCAAAAGCCATTGCCCTTCATCGTCTCCACTATCCCACTTGATCACTGAAAAAGCCTAATAAACTCTGAGAATCATTAGTATCCCATTCTACAGATGAGAGAAAAGAGCCTGGAACCTCAGCAAGGCGGGAAAACTCAAGGTCACACGGCAGCTTTGTGATGAAATCAGAGTTCAAATCCATGTCTCTGACTCCCAAATCTTGTCCCATTTTCCATACACATAATCACCTTCCTAGATTATGGTAATGTCATCCTCATTATGACACAAATCCTCAGATGAAATACTGGCCAAATCATCTCCCTCCGGGTGACATAACTACATCATAAATTAAAAACCCAATTAAAGAACATAGCCTTTTAACTAGGACTCACCAGAGTCCCCTGGGGCCAGCATATAAAGGGACAGCCCTATCAAAGTCAAGGGCTGCTCGTTCTGGAAACTGCCCAGAGACCTACTTACCTATATGCAAGAGTTTGCAGACCCATATTACTCACCTGACTATATTTCCCTTCTCTTATGCAGCTCTGCTTCCCGCTGAGCTAGTTGAAAATCACATCCAAACCTCTGGTCCTCTCTCTGACCTGCAGATGCAGTGTGGACAGCCCAGAGGCCACTGCATTGGGAAATACCATTTAGCCTCAAGAGCAACAGAGCCTGATGAAAAACAATGCCCTCCGGAGTTCACATGGCAAACTAAAGTGGGCTTCTCCAACTGCCCAAAAGTGGGATACTTTGCCAATGGCCAGGGGCAGAGGGTGTCACTGCTCCAGGTAATGGGGAACAGGATAGAAATAAAGTGAGAGAAAGAGAAGACAGAAACCTTGACAGCTACCTTACAGTTTGATTCCAATTCCTATCCAATTCCCAAAGGCCAATGCCCATAGCACGATAAACTCCAGGGACACCCCAGGGCCCAAGCTGATAATACTATTTCCCTTGTCTAATATTCCTTTTGCTGGCTGACTTTGAAGCTGGCTTTGCAAATCAAGAGCCAGGGCACTATGGTCCTTTTCCGTGTCATAGCTGAGCTGCACCCCACCCCACACACACACACAACCTGTGCCCCAGCCAAGGCAAGGGAAAAGAAGGTCTCTGGGTCATGCTGGACCACAGAGAAATGCTACCACTGTCCCCTCTGCCCCAACACTGCCTTCCTTGAAACCCGTCCTGGGTTCCTTAGCTCAAAGGATCTGAATTGACAGGGTCTGTATGTGCCCCACAGCCTCCAAGTGGGACTTGCGTGGGGACCGCTTCACTAACCCGGCGTCTCCCTACCATCACATCGATGCTTCTTGCCCTCTCAAGAACTGCCTCTATGTGGGCAATACCGGAGGACGGAGAGATGAGCAAACAGAGAGCTATGAACCAGATTTCGCGGCAGAATCCCTGTTCAGTAATAGAAAGCCATCCAACTAGCAACCGCGCTTCCAAAAACGTCACCGCCACAGAGGAGAGAGTTTTGCAGCTGCCGATCCGAGCGCTCTCACGTACCTGTCTCCCACTGCAGGGATCCCCTCTCTCACCTCCTAGGGCCCAGCTCTGGTTCCGGGGTCTCTCACACTGTTAGTTTCTCCTTCTCCAGCAGCCAACACTTGCAGCGGCAGTGGGCGGACCAAGGAGGAGGTCGCGCGCGGCACCTGCGAGCTGAATCTCAGGTCCCCACGGCTCTGCTGCCTGGAGGAGGAGCGAGAGGATGCTGCCCTCGCCTCTGCCGCCGCCGTGGTGCTGATGCGGTTGCTATGGTTACGGAACTCCGCCGCTGCCCCCTCTCGGTGCAACAGCTGCCCGGCCCTGGCCTCCGGGCAGCCCCGGGGAAAGGCACCAGGAGGCCAGGTTGGGAATTGCTTAAGGCAATTCGCCACCACTACCGCCAAAGAGAAAGCGCTTAGAGCCTGTGCTGGCGCCCGGCTCCCGCCGCCAGGGCTGTGCTCACCTCGGCGCCCTTGCTCCTCTCCTTCCTTCTAGGGACACGGCCAGACCCCGCGTCGCGCAGCGCGCCCTCGCGGCCTGGAGAGCGCGCCCCGCCGCCAGTGCTGGCTCCGTGCCTTCGACCCTGAGCACCGCGGGGAGGCTGCGAGACTGGCTGGGAGGCGCCGTTCTACACTCCTCACCTCTGTCCCTTTTCTGCCCAGTGTGCTACAGAAACCTCCTCAGCCCAGACAGGCTACCCAAAAGCCAAAGACGCCTGCCCGCCTGGCCTGCGGAGGGCGCGTGCTGCAAGACCAGATGTCTGGCCCTCAGTAGCACGGGCTGGCCGCGAGCATGCTCAGTCTGGTCGGACGGCCCAGGAACTGGAAGCCCTGGGTGCAAAGGACAGGCTCAGACCCTCTTCAAACGCTGGGGGAGGGGGCGTTACCCTTGGAGCTCAGGGCAACAAGTAGATGCCTGACAGAGGTTTAAAGCCTGAGCAATCCTTCAACACTAAGTCACAGTGGCCCTCAACCAGCCAGCTCATCACCTTCAGCTGTCCTTATTTCAAACTCGACATCCCCAGCTCAGGGAGGTGTTATATTGGGTCCATGGAGGAGGAGATAAGCACACTCCTATCTACGCAATCCTCCTCTGAAGGGCATGTTACATGGGAATTCTCTTGTTTTCATCATTCTCAGGTCCAAGAGTTCTCATGGTCCCCGTCATAAAGATGACTGAGCATTCTTAGGGATAGAGCCACAGCTGGGACTTGAAAGTGTAGTCCTCCCTTTGTTAGCTGAGAATGCACAAACTCACCCCAACTAATGGCAAACAGTTACAGTCAGTGAGCAGCCTCTGACCCAGGTAGGATGAGGGTGAGGGGGATGAATATGTGAATGACTCTTTAAAGATGGTACAATAACAAGCAAGGGAGAGTGCTAAAGGGAAAAATGTCCTTTCCAGAATGAGAGGTCAGGCAGACAAGTCCTCAAGCCTGCAAAAGCAGGGCTGGGTTTTGACCCACACTGATATGCTACAATGGGAGAAGGCATGCCAGAAAATGGGGTACATCCAGGGCTATGGCAACCTAGCAAAACGGGTAGACATGAGTCCTAGAACAGTGGGAACCACTGGAAGAATTTAAGCAGGGGAAAGGGAAGAGGATCAGAATGTTGAGAAGGTTGCTCGATGTGTCACTGTGGCAGTGGACAGAGTAGGTATTAAGATTGCCTCCTGAAAAAAAATAAATAGAAAAGATTACCTTCTGAGAATGCCACTGGGAAAGGTTTCCAGAATACTTGATGGTCCCAATCTGACTTCTTGGTTTGTCCTCTGTGAAGCAACTGGCCAAGGCTTGAACAGTGTATGTCTTCAGTAAATGTCTGATGAATGGCAAATAAGTGAATATTTATTTCTCCATTAAGAAATTGATACTTAGGGCTGGGGATTTAGCTCAGTGGAGTAAGCACCTGCCTGGCAGGTGTGAGGTTGTGAATTTGATTCCCAGTACCAAAAAAAAAAAAAAAAAGAAAAGAAAAGAAAAAAAAAGAAATTGATATCTTTCTTTTACAATTTCTCATCCTTGCGAAGTTCTCAGAACCATACAAAATTTAGTTTGCTATTGATAATACACTTTTATGCAAACTTCTTTTTATTTATTTATTTATTTATTTATTTATTTATTTATTTTACTACTGAGGATCAAACTCATGACCTCGCACTTGCCAGGCAGGGCTGAGCTAAATCCCTAGCTGTAACCTTATTTTTAATTCAATACAAGCCCCCAACATTTTCCTCTGCACTCATCAAGCCCATGCAAAGGGGTTGGCTAGACTCAGAATTTATTTACCCTGAGGTGCATTTCAACTGTCTGAACAGAAGAGCTCCATGATACATTAAGTGAAAAATCAAACTGTAGAACAGAGTTTAAAACAAGATTGCTCTTATGAAATAACAATTCATGTTAATTTACATTTACTTGCACTGGCATAGAAATATGGTATAAGGCTATGTAAGAAACTTGGAGAAATGGATGTTAGCTGGGGGGGGATAGGAGAACAAGTTTGGGGTCAAAATGAGGCTTTCAATATACACTTTCATAAAATAATTTTTTATTCAAACAAAAAAAAAAAAAAAGAAAAGCTATCTTAGTTACTTTTCTCATTGGTGAGACAAAGTACCGGAAACCCAAAGTTAATAGAAGAGAGGTCTATTGGGCTGACAGTTTGTAGAGGCTTCAGTTCATAGTTGGCTGGCTCCAAGAAAGGGTGGCATCACGGAGGAGAAACAGTCTATGTTGAGCAGAAGGCAGACGACAGCAAGCAGCAAGCTACAAGTGCCAAGCAGCAACTCTCTTTCTGCCTCTTATATTTTATCCAGGCTACCCACCCTTAGGGAAGATACCATTCACACCCAAGTTGAACAACTTTAATCCTAGCATGGCACCACAAATCAATCCTAGTATCATACCCTTGATCACAGCTGCATACACTGTAGATCCAGCCACTTCAGAAAAGCCCCATGTATGATTGCGTGGGCTGTGGGGGGACAAGCCAAAACACATGCATATATAGTACACATTATACACACACAGGCACATAAATTTGTGACTAGTATTTCAGTGAACCTTGGAACAGCCTCCAATACAATATTCAACTGTCCCAACTGGTCGTGCTAAACCTGATCCCAACCCAAATTCTCTATGTGGCAAAACAGTATTATGAATTATATTGTGACACCCTCTTCAAATTCTGCTCATGGATGAATCCACATGGCAGGCATGGCCCTTCCAGCTGAGAGATGACCTCTAGACCCAGAGAATCCCTGACCCCATTCCTCCTTGTGGACAAGCCCCATGTAATGTCCTACCCCTATTTAGCACTTTTCCAGTGCTATAGAGTAGAGCCAAGAGCAACTAAGTGTGCTTAAATTCTACAAGGAAAAGCCCCTAGGGTGTGCCTAGTAGAACAGGCCCAAAGCAGAAGTAACATTTTACTGTTGTCTCCTTTTCCTATAAAAACCTAGAAGCCAGAAATGTAACATGATCCCAGCCTTCTTAGTATCTCTGTCTCTCTCTCTCTCTCTGACTTTCCTCCTCCCCTGCCTTCCTTCCCTTATATCAGAACATCTAACTAAATAGCAATTCTGCCTGTTTCACCATGTATATATCTTTTAAAGTGATCTATGGTAGAGGCCCCATGAGAGATTTTGTTATCTAATTCATCAGGAAGCCAAAATGTGCTGAGAGAAAGGGGTGTCACTAGCCATATATTTTAAGGTGAACATAAAGCACAGGAGGACATTGGCGCATAGCAACCTGACCCAGTCCCAGGGCGCAGGTGGAGATGGGAGATGACAGCCAGAGCCACAGTCTGGCGTACTATTCATAGGCTAATTTGTGATCTGGCCAGGTCCAGCTCTGGTGTATAGAGCGAGGTTGCCTTCTGTCCTTCCCTTGTGGAACCACTAGGCCTTGAATTTCTGCAGAGGGGCAGCAGTTCTTTTGGGAGGGAGGTTTCCAGTGGTGACATCCTGTGGTGGCAAGAAGCAACTGTCATGAAAAACTTTCAGATTCCTCACACTCTACATTTTGGAGGAAGAATCTAAAAAGCCTCTCCCTTGGACCATGCAAGCTGTATGGTTTTAGATTTCATTGAGGTCGTAGTTTCCCTTTCTGTTTGTGGAAGAACACAGACTGGGGCACCTTGCCTGACTTTGATATCTGGCTTCACCCCTCTCTATGGACTGTCTTTGAAGACTGACTCCACTTAGTAATATCTCAATTTTCCTTTCCACAGAACCTAATAAATATACATTGTTTGATTATTAGGAAGTTTAAAAGGATGAAAATGTAAAATGAAGGTCTGTGTATAGGAACCACTATTATTTTTAATTGTAGGAATGAGTAGGGGAACTAGGAGAAATGCTTAGTGCATGTTTATCAGTTATATTTTCTGTCCTCTCCACTCCTGAATCAACTTAGTCCAAAGCCAGCTATTTCTTACATGAAACAGAAATTTTTTAACCGGTTCCCGAATTCCAGTGTTGTTCCTCTTAACCTGTCTGCTGTACATTCAATATTGATCATTTTAGAATAACTCTTTGACCCTCTATTCTTCTTCTTAAGATTCTTCAGGAATGATTCTAGATTTTCAGAATCACTGAAATCAGTTCTATGCCCTGGGGCCTAAGATTTGATCTTATTGTATTTGGCCCAGCAGTATAACTGTTGCTACTTTCCAGAAGCTACAGGATGTGTAATGCATCCATGAACTCTTACTCATTCCCCCAAACCTGGATCTCCATATGACATCATACATGAAACTTTCTCATATCTGCCTGACAGTTAATTTCTACTTCCACTGAAGCCTCCAAATTGCCTATGTGTGCAGAGCTTTGCAATGTAACTATTTATACAAAATGTATTTCCTATGCTAGATGGAGAAGTCTCTGTATGAAGTTCTTAAGAAAGGGCCCATATCTTATCCTTCTTTACTCAAGATGCAATAGTGACAGGAACATACAGCAGATGTTCGATACATTTAGTTTTTGTTTGTTTGTTTATTTGTTGAGATTTAGATTTATTTTCTTCACATACATTTGTCTTATTTTTCCTGCCAATCCAAATTCTAATATTTTCTTTAGATATCTCTGTACTTACAATAGGTGCTCAATTGCTGTGTTCAATTTAACTAGCAAATGAAATGGGAGGTCAATTAGAATCCTGCTTCATTGCACAGTGTGGGGAGGAGTCTTAGAAGATTTCTTCATGAACTTTGCAGTGGACCCTCAGTCACACAGCAGTGCAGACTCCACAGGGTATTTTACACACAGCCCTCTCAGTGTTGCATGTGGAGGAACTTGCTATGGTGACCGCAGCGAACAGATGATAGCGCACATGCTAAGGCACTGTCACTGCCTGAGTACACACCAAGCAGTGCTTTGGAAAATGGCACCAATGATGGTATAAGTGTCTTCAGAGCAAAGAGGAGTATTATTGAGGGGGATAAACAGAAATGTAGTTTTTCAGTTAAATATTCACCCTACTTTTCTAATCATGCTTCATAAATATCCCAAGGCAATTTTGAAGACCAGAAAAATTCTGGAACCATGAATAAAAGAAATTCCTACTGTAGCATTATAGTTGTTGTCTACCTGCCCCCCCAAAACCTCATGCAGTCATAGAACTTTTTCAGAGGTGACTGAATCTAGAGTGTGGGATGCTGGGATTAAGGGCATGTGAACAGTAAGTCAGTCCACTGATTGATTCGGCATAGTTCTGGCCTGGATTAAGGGCATCAGTGCTACACCTGCCCCAGGGCAGGTAGCCTGCATACCCTAAAAGGAACAGGAAGAGTCTTGTCTCTCCCTTGTTGCTTTTGCTGTCTTCCACTGCCATGAATGGTTGCTCCTTTACCACTCGCCACCCTATCTTGAAACCAGCCAATTATAGACGGAAACATCTACAAACCAAGAGCGAAATAAACTTTTCTTCCTTTAACTTTGTCTCAACAATGAGAAAAGTAAGTAAGATATGTAGTGATTTTTTAAAATGCAAATATTGGTCATATTTTGTGATCACACCTTGAATATACTCCCTTATAGATACGCTTTGTTTCCATTTCCCCTTGCTGTTGCGCCTCATGTGTGCAAACTACGCCATTATCTAATCCCGTATTTCTCAACCTTAGCACTATCACCTTTTGGCACCAGGTGATTCCTTGTCCTGAGGGGCTGCCCTGTGCACCAAACGATGCTCAATAGCATCTCTGACTTGTCTACACTACATCCAGGAGTACCCCACAGTTACTGCTTGTGAAGTGTCAGGACCAATAGATCTTTAGACACTAAAAAGTGGTTCTGGAATCAAAACCTCCTCAGATAAAAACCACTAATCTGACCTAGCCCACACAGTCAAATGAAAAGAAGTGACAGGGTACTATCTGTGTGAGGCAAGCATGATTTAAAAAAAAAAGAAAGAAAGAAAAGAAAAAGAAATATACCACAAAAAAAAAAAAAAACAAGGAAAACCAAATGCAGATTTCAAAATGGGGTAGATCAGACCTCTGAAGTTACCTTCGAAGCTTCTAAAGGCCATCGCCTGACTCACATCAGACTATGGTAAAAAAAGATATCAATTCTTATCTTTCATCACTGAGATTTCAGGCTTTATCTGTGCACATAGCAAGGAACAGCCCATTCTGATTTCTAAACCACCAGATCATTTTAAAAACAACACCCAGAGTTAACTTGACAGGCTGCAAGATAAGTACCACTGTAAAGTACGATCCTAGCTTATAGAACTTGTAGAACTGAAATGTGGTAGATCCAGCCTTCGGCTGTGTGCAGTTGGGTCAAACCCTCTCCCCTACTGGACTTCTACTCTGAGAACCTCAGGAAGGGCTTGAGGATTAGGTGACTGGTGGGCTTCAAAGCATAGGGTTTATAGTACATATCACACTTAATGATACTATTTCTTTACTGCTGAGAAACTTCACTAAACGCCCCCAAAAAGAAGTCATTTGGTAACAAATCATTTGTGTCTTTGAGAATGTCAGCAACTTTGATAAAAAAGATCTATTGAGTTACAGTGCACATGATGACATTAAAAATAAATAAATATCCTCACTGAGTTATGAAATAATGATGCTATTTTCAGCTCAATAAAGAAAATTATATATATATATATATATATATATATATATATATCTTTCAAAATTGGTGAATCATTACATTAAATGATTACAGTACATTGGGGACAAATTCTTCCTTTATAAAGAACACAGCCTTGGGGAACGGCCAGGCTATTCTCTCTTCACTTGATCTAAGTATTTGGGGCTTCAATATTGTTCTCTGCAGAAACTCCAGGTTTTATTCGAAGATCACCATTGGCTAGGGAGAATAGGGAAGGAATTTCTCTAGAGTGTGAGGTTCCCTTGCTCCTTATTCCTGAGACTCACTTCCCACTCTGGGTTATAGACAAGCCAGGCCCATGGCATGTCTTAGGCCTATCCCTTCCTTGCTTCTGCACCGTTGCCTCCTGGGTTTGCAAGAGACTTGGGTGACCCCTTAGGAATAATACAGGTGAGCCAAGCCTCCCTTTTGGTACTGAATCTGCCAACAAGGAGCTCAGTGACCTTGGTAGAACCACTCAGACTCTTTGAGCCTCAGTTTCCTCATCTTTATCAAGGTGGGATTTTAGAAGGAATTCTTACATTCCTTCTGAGTGGACATCCATGTGTCGCCAGACCAGCATCCCAACCTCATCTCAAATGTATTATTCTCATTTGGTAATCCTTTCTCTTTCAGTCAAATACAACTGAATCTATTTTATACCTATTATATATCTATCATATATCTTTTAAGAGTAATTTTTAAAATTATGAAATAGATAACATAGATAAAAGAACAGACACAGATAAGCAAGGGCAGAGAGAAAAGCACCATACGTATTTTGTCCTAATACTATGACTTTATCTTGCCCCATACTACTCTGAATTTTATGTCATGTTCCATGTTTTACATTTTACAATAGAATTGTATCATGTAAAATGCAATGTTTATGCATTATAGTAAAAAGTAATAAATGATCTAAATTCCTCAGGGACCTGTTTTTCTTTGTTTGTTTGTTTTCTTTTCTTCAACATGATTTTCAGAGACGGTCATATTGGAACAGGGAACAATAAATTCACTCATTGCTAGTATTGCATAATAATCCATTTTAAACATAAAGAAGAGCTCATTTATGATTTTCTACAACTGAGGAATATATGAGTCGTGTGAGTGTGTGTATGTGTGTGTGTGTTCCTGTACTCAAACTACTTCCACTACAAATGCTATGAGTATTCATGTATGCGCCCCCTGGGACATTCATGCTTGTTTTTCTTCTATATTTAAAAGGACAATTGCTGACTTACAGAGTACACACAAGATGCAGTTTGCAGGGTAATCTCACATTATTTTCCATAATGATTGTGTTACTGTATACTCATATCGGCAGGGGGCACAGGTTCCTATGGCACCCTCTCGTTCTACCACCCGATAAAACTAGACTTTGGTTTTGCCAATCTAATGAATGGTAAATGGCTTTAGATTCAGAACTGTTTTTTATTTGCATTCTCTGATTTAAAACAATGTTCAAATCTCTTTGCTCAGTTGTCATTCCTGCTCTCTGTAAACTGAAATGCTTGCTATTTGCCTGATTTTTATTGTTGAATCACTTATCATTTCCTTATAGATATGTAGCTTTTCATATAGTCATAGTACTTTTAAATTTTAAATGTTAAAATACCTTATAAGATTTTGTGACTTGTATTTATCCACATTTCTACAGTGTCTTCATGAATAGATTACTTTTGTGTTGATGTCAAGTTCATTTTTATATTTCCCTCAACTTTCCTGTTTTGTTTTAATTTCTTCAGGAGTATTTTTCTATTTTGAGGCCACTAAGATCCATATAATATATAATATAAAATAGGATACATATTGAATTGTAAACCTTGGATTTTTACCTTTAATTCTTATATCAAATTATTCAGCACTTTCACTGTCTGACCATTCTTTTGCCTGTAGATTGTAAAACCATCTCTGTCGGAGAAGAGATTACCAGAAGGGGAAGGGACTAACTCTGGGGTCACCATTTTGTTCCATTAGTATAAGATATTTTCCACTCTTGCAAATAATACACAAATGTTTTTAATACCCAGTTTTATAATGAGCTTTGCTATCTAGTAGGGTATTACCACATGTATAGTTCTTCTTCCTTTTTTCTTAACAACACTAGACTGCAGATAGTCTACAAGAAATAGGAGTGAGATTTGTCCCTTTGAACTTTAGGGTAGGCTTCATTCAGTTTCGTTACAGCAGTATTTAGGCTTTTCACTAGAATTACATTGAATCTATCAAATTTAGGGGTGACTGACATATTTATGAAAATAACTATGTATTTATTTTAGACCTCTAATTCAATAATATTTATATATTTTTTCTTAATCCACTTGTAAACATTTTGCTTGATTTAGACACAAATATGTGTTATTTCAAATCTATCCCTTTGAAAATTAAATGTGGCAAATAAAAATGCCATTAAGAGAAGCATTATTTTTATTGATCATTTTCTTAGTTTGTGCATACTTCTATATTAAAAATACCGTAAAATGAGTAGTTTATGAAAAATAGAATATCAAAGATCAAGACTCCCTGCAATTCAGTGTCTTGGAATAACTCTCTTTTTCACAGGTGTAATCTTTTTTTGCAGAAAAGTCAAGCAAGTTCCCTTGTTCCTCTATAATAAGGACACTAATTCCATGTACTGCTTAATCACCCTCCATTCCTCTGTAAAAAGCACACTTTAATATCATTACATTGGATATTAGGTTTCAACGCATAAATTTGGGGACAAAAAATATTCTTTTTCTACAACTATTAAGAAAAAGGGGTTATTTTTTTCTCACCTCTATTAATAGAGTAGATTACATTAATGTATTCTATAATGTTGATGTAAGTTTATACTCTTGGAATAAACCCAGTTGGTGGCAATGCACCATCTTTTTGCAAACACTGTCCTATTTAGACTGCCAACATTTTATTTAGAACTGTTTTATGTTTATGAATGAAATTTGAATATAATTTTCTTCACTCTACTGCACTGTCTGGTTATGGAATCAAAGTTAACTACCCACTTAAAAGTAGTTGAATAGTCCTCCCTCTTGTTCACCTCTGCAGTATTTTCTATAGTAGTTAAAATACCTGTTTCTTGAATACAGCTATAAAACTAATGGAAGGTCTAACATTTTCTTATAGGAAGAATTGTAATTATTGCTTCAGTTGCTCAATGAAACACATGGAAGTTACAGAGGTAAAACTTCTTAGGACTGAGACCCCTAAAGCTTGTATACAAGCTACAAGAAAGAATCACAGGTGAGAAGACAGATAAAAAGAGAGTGAGGAGAAAGCAGAGAAAGGTCCACAATGAGAAAGAGGAGTTGGTGAGCCAACTGTAGTAATAGTTTTCATTTATTTTGCCCTAATCATCTGCCCTGTGGAGGATGAAGGAATTTATGCATGTTATGGAACTGAATCTTCACAACAGAAAGATGAAGTAGGTGCTGACATTGTCTCAAATTTACAACTGAAAAGTTGATATTCATAGAAGTGAAGCATCATGCTCACTAGGACATTTCCGAGATAAATTTGTCTTCAAGTCTTTGAACCCAAAGTCACACTTAACCACTGCCCCACACTGCTGGAGAGGTTGGGCTATTAAGTCAGTCTTTCCAGGAACAGGGAAATCTTCCAGAGTAGGAGCAGGAGGGCAACCTCTGAGCCAGTTGATGCCACTATGAGGCTGGGCAGTGGGTGGGAGGAACAGTACCACTGATGCTATGAACCTCTGCTGCACAGTGAGGACAGGACCTGAAGTCCCATGGAGGATTGGTCTTGGGATAGGGGCAAGAGCTGCAGTCCCTGGAGCTGGTTTCTGAAGAGAAGCCCTTTTGGGTAGAGAGACAGGTATCAGTGGTGTCTCCCCAGTCCAGGAAGTGTTCTCAGTGGGAATTTCTTGATTTCCAACCAGCTCAAGTTCCCCAGGAGCTCTCATTGCAAAGGCTGAGATGCAGTTGAACTACAACAGGAAGTGTGCAAAAGTTTACAAGCTGGATTTCCTTGAGCTCCTGGACAGTCTCAGCCTGGATAGGTCAGGAAAGCTCCCCAGATGAAGTGATATTAAAACTTAGATATGAGCCTCTGTAAGGAGCACAGTGGAATTCTACAGAGTGGAGATATAGAGGTACAGAGCAATGTGCATGTCTTAGAAACAAAGCATAGTACATGTAGGCTGCTAAAGGGAGCATCTGTGAGGAGGGGTGACCAGCAGACACTCAGAACTTGCAGGTGAGGGGGAGTGATGGTAAAGGAAACACTGGGGTCATGAGGAAGCACAAAGCAATTTAAGGGGAATGTGCACAGATCTGTGGGAGCATGGGGGAGGCATTGCCCAGCTTTGCCTGCAAGGCTTCGTAGAGGAGGCGATGTTTGCACAGGCTCTAAAGAGATGTTAGATGAGTGGGTGACTGCCAAGCAAATGAGAGAAGGCGAAGAAAACATTCTCAGTGAGAGGATGGCAGAGCCCTGGAATGTGGCTGAGAAAATGAGCTTCTAGTTCCCCCAGAAGCATTATTGACAGGCTGAAACACACACCTGGTGGCTGAGGCAGCGTCCTCTGGCCTGATGTTGGTGGCCCAGCCAGCAACTGGAGGATGCTTTTCTGCTTCCTTCCTAAGCATAATAGAAAGTGACCCTGCCCTGTGTACCATTACATCATTTCCACTGAGGTACCAGGATAGGGTCTTTGGACCAAGACCCTGTTCCTTCTCATGACCTAAAGGAAGATGGATTCTTGGCAAGTACATGTTCCTAGCATGTGTTAAAATATATAGACACATCACAAGCTGTGGTGGTGTGTGCGGTCTATGAAGTCAATCTCATTTTACACATTTGCATATGTATGAATCAAGGCTCAACCTTGTTCTTTTCCATTCCCTTCCAAGGAAAAGTTGCTTTCTTCCTCTTGACTGTTGCTAACATCCATAATCCAGTACCGAGTTCCTAACGTGGGCAATACAACTGAGTGAGTCATTGCACATTTAGCATTTTCATGATCCCCATAGCCATTGCTTGATTTCTGTCATTACTCCTGTCTTACACACAACAAAACTTAGGCACAGGGAGATCAAAGATTTGGTGAGTACAAAGATCCCTTGTAGTTATAGAGCTTTATTTATTTTAGAGAAATCATCACTTATTGCCAACTTTTATATCCATGGTTTTTTACTTTGTTCTTGTCCAAAGCATCTAGAAAAGACCTGTCCACCCTCTCCACTGACCGAGAAGGAGTACCCCTCACTCCAAGTCACATAACCAGTAACACTAGAGCTGGGCTTAACTTGACTCCTGTCTCACGGCATGTGCCCTTCCTTCCAGAACCTGTTACAAAGGACAGTTTCCATGTATCAATGGCACATTAAATTTGGTAAATTCATCACCCTGGAAGTATTTCTCGGTGCTTTAGGGCACCTGGAAAACTTGCCCAAGTTAGGCACTCACTAGGGCTCCCTCTGTCCTGATGAACCATGACTTTAAGGGCCAGCAGAGTCCTGCAGATGTCAGGGACAGGTCTGAAGAGTGAGCATCAGGACCTAGCATCCCAAGTGCTCCTCCTTAAGCAGAGGTGTGGAACTGCCCAGCAATCTGTGAAGTTAGCAGAAGAAAATGGTGTTTCTGCTGAAGAGATGTTCACTTGGGTTTGGGTCTATGGCAATGGAAAGAGAAGGAAGCCAAGACTAAAGTGAGCACTAGCAAAGGGTTCTGGTTTCTTTTCATTTACTCTTCTCACTAAATTGGCTTCATCATTTTCAGCTTCCATAGTTGAGTGCACAGTGTGGTTAACTTTTGAGCCGAAGTACCCAAGGGCAAATGGTGGTTGGTGAACTGGGATAAGACATTAATATTCATGAATTTAGGGGAGGGAGGGAGGAATAAGAACAGCACAGAAAGGATTTAAGGCAGTGAGCCCAGTCTGCATGACACTGTGCTGGTAAATCCGTATATTTGAACAAACTGACAGAATGCGAAGTGCGCAGAAGGATCCCAGTGCACTCTCTGGACTTCGGCTGGTAGTGGTGGATGGTGCAGGTTCATCACCTGTGATGATACACCACTGTGGCCAGGGATGTTGACAGCGGGCAAGGTTGTATTCAGCGGGGGAGGATATGTGGGATATCTCTGAATTTCCCTCCCAATGAACCTGAAATTTTGTTATTAAAAAATTAAGGATTGAAAAAAAAAATCATGTCTCTGGGCATCAGTTCCTCATTTATAATACAGAAATAACAGTAACAATAAGGTTCCTGTAAGTAGTAAATAATTCAGCACACACAAAGAATTGTAAGAGTACCTGGCATCCAGCAGGTATCTGCTGTTGTTGTCACCCTCTGTCTTGATGTTTAGAGACTAACCCAGAGAAGCAAATGGATTTAGACACAAGAACATGACTTATGTGCCAGCCAAGGCCTCCAGGTTCTGGAACTCACCTTCACTCTGCTACAAAGAAAGAGACTTCAAGGGTTCCTGGCTGAGATGGTTTGTCTAACCAAAGGTTATCTGAGAGTACTTCCTCTGAGTGGAACTCAGGAAAGACACCTGGGTGCTGAAGTTCTCAAAACCAGTGGGATATCAGACAAAGAGGGAAGCAAGCCGAAAGCCTGCAGGGAAAGGGAACCTGCCTTTCATCAGCGCTTTAAAAGATGGGCAGGAAAGTGCCTTCAGAGTTTTCTGGAATCTGCAGGCATCTTTGCCCATGGGACAAGGAAGAAGGAAGGATGGTGTACAGAGATGGAGAACTAGGCAGACACCAGCATTAAGGCTCTGATACTTCACAGCAGGGAGGGGCCGCCACCAAATGGCCCAGTCTTGTGCTAAACATTCATATAGGATCCTAGTTTAGCTCCCTCCCACCTCTATGCTCCTGAGTAGGGTCTGAGCCTCTCTGTGCCTTGGTCTCCTCATTGTTAAAATATTCTTAGCAATATTCCTACTGCACATCTACTGTGCCAAATGTTATTTAAAATTAAGCATTCTATAAGAGTTGCTCATGACTACACTGGTTATTGTTATTTAAATAGATGTGAAAACAGAGGCACAGAGAAGTCAACAGAATCCCCAAGTCCCCACACTGAGCCAGAAGCCAAATTTCAGTTTTTTCAACTCAGTGTCCTGCCTCCTGTTATGGAGAAGAGCGGAGATAATATGGGTAAAGGACTGTATTAGTATGCTGGGGCTGCAGTAAAAATATACCAGAGACTGAGCGGCTTCAACAAGAGAAATTCAGTTTGTCACTGGTTTGGAGACTGGAATCATGATCAAGGTATTGCCAATGCTAGTTCCTTCCCAAGGTTTTTCTCACATGCTCTTTGCTTTGTGGTGTCGCAGATGAGTATCCTAGCCTGTGCAACCATGACAGACAGACAGACAGACACAGACACAGACAAAAACATACACAGAAACAAACAGACATAAAGAGAGTCAGAGGGACAGAGATACAGGGAGAGAGAGACAGAGAGACGGGAGCCAGGAGACATAAAGAGAGACAGAGAGACAGAAACAAAGACAGAGACAGAGAACAGATTCATCTCCTTTCTTCTTTTTATTCTATTCACTCACTGAGCCAATTGGACGAGGTTGCATCTTCCTTACTTAGCCCACTAGTATAAATGCCAAACTCTTCCTGAAAACAAGCATGCACAGAAATGATGCTTCACCAACCATCGGTGAAGTCCATAAGGCAGGCTGACTGGTATGCAAAATCAACCATCACACAAGGTATAACTGAAATTTTAAAAATTGTACTCATTTAAGTGTGCATCTTGATGAGAGCCTGGGAATACTCACACACCCATGATTTCATCACCACAACCAAAGTGCTCAACTTATCCACCATCTCCAAACATTTTCCTGTTTTTGTATCTGTGCTCTTTCGTTTTCTTAGTAAGTACACTTAACACGAGGTCTATCCTCTTAACATATTCTAAAGCACACAATCCAGCATTGTTAGTTAGAGGTATTCTGCTGCATTGCAGACCTCTGGAAAGACAATGCCCAGTCTTTCCCCTCAGCCCCGGCCAGCACCATTCTCTTTGCTTCGGGGACTTTGACCACTTCTGATGCCTCATTTCAATGGTATCAATTTGCATTGGCGTTTTTGAAACTGGTTCATCCATGTAGTTGTAAAACTGGCTTATCCCATGGCCACGAACTGTGGGAAACCTGTCCACCTTGGCCATAGGACTTTGCTCAGATCTCAGTGTAGTGTCAAATGCCACAGGCAAAAGCACGTAGGCACCGCCCTGTCTGGGTGCAGTGTGAAGCAGTGCTCTCTCTAACAGTAAGCACCATATGATTGTGGTAGCTAGAAACCCTCTCTAGAACATGCCTTAAAGTGTGATCTAATATATGCTCCCACTTAGTTCAATAAAGAAAAAAAGATTCTGAAACACACTTCTCCCTCTCTTCTGTTGTGTAAATATAATGCACAAACTTTGGATGCAGTTTATCCTGGCTGCATTTTCCAAGGACTTTTCCATTCCCTTTATCCCAAGGCCAACCAAGGTCACATCTCCCTTGAATCTCAGAGTTCCTGTCCAGTACTGTGGCTCCTTCGCAGGAGCAGGGACTCTGCGACACTGGCCAAGCCAGTGAGCCAGCAGATGACATTAAGGAGGTATTCAGAGCCTTCCAAGCTTGGACAGATGTGGTGTGGTCTGTGGTCCCTACATCTGGGTCGCACACACACTGTAGCCTTTCCCTTCTTCTACCTTTCTGCAGCACAGCCAGCACCTCAGAAGGTAGCTCATGTCCCTGTTGCTGCAGAAAGAGAGGCTGAGAGTAATGGATGGAGAGGGATTTGACAGGCTGACTTCAGGGAATGTGTGTTGGGTTGCAGGTTTTCACCTAAAGAATGCAGACAGGATTACCATGGCTGTGTGCTTGTTTACTCCTGGGCCAAAAAGAGGGTTTAATGCTATGGCCTGGGCACTGGGGTGGCTCATGAGAGAACACTGACCCTACACTCATTATCACAGCCCACAGCAGTGAGCCCTAAGGACACAGACACACTTGCTCAGGGAAGCCCTCCAGAGGGAAGAAACTCATCAAGGGGCCACCAGGTAGACTTCAGCAAAGGGAACTTAGGTCAAGTGAGCACTGTGTAACTCTTCATGAGGCCTTCCACACAGCGTGGAGAGTTTCAGAGTACTCCGTAAACTGTAAGCTGCATTATAAATGCTAATTATTAAGAAGAAGGTGCTCTCTTGGGGACATGATAAAAAGCTCCGACTGCTGAGCCTAACAGCCCAGCCAGCTGAAAGTCTGACTGCTATTGTGTCACCTCTGCAATACTGTGTATGGTACACTTCTAGGGGACACACCAATCGTCCCCACACTTGTGTATGGTCACAGCCCCACACTTTTGCCTGTGCTGGTCCTGGTCAAATATACCTGTCCCTCACCTGCTACTGTCAGTTCTGAAGTCAAGATCAGCAGCACCGCCCACACTCCACGTGTATCATGCACAAGGTTCTCCTCGTCTGCATCCACTTGCACATTCTCAATCAGAATGGAGTGTGGGGGTTGGGCTCCCAGATAGCCTTCCTGAAGGACAAGGATGTCTATCCACACTTTCATCAATGACACAAACTGGAGAGAGAGAAACCACAGGAATAGAGAGGACGAGTAGAATAAAATAAGCAATGATATGCTCTTAGTCAACTATTCAGGTTCCTCTTTAAATGTATTTAAAATGAAGAAAAATGTTCTAGCAAATGTAAAAATGATTTTAGAAAATGGTTTTCATGGTGTGATTCCATTTTGGTATAAAACTGATAGAAAAAATAAAACATAGTAACCTGAAAATACACAAAACCAAGATAGGCTCTGGGGTTGAGAGCACAGATTATTTTAATTCTCTCCACTGTGTTTCTCTATACTTTCTCGACATGAGAAATAAGGCTCCATGTCATCAGAAAAAGATAAACATAGTTTATTTTAAAATCACCTAGATTAAAATAGCCCACATCTTTATATTCTAAACTGGTATGCACTTTAATAGTCACCTATTCACCCATGCATCCTGGGGAAAAACGATGTCTCTCATCTTGTTTGGTTCTAATCCATCCCACTGCTGAGGAAGAAGAATGGTTGGAATTCACAGGCCCAGAGTGGGAGGCTCAGGAGACTATGGAAGCCCCTTCGCTCAAGAGGGGCCCAGAAAAACCCTGACATCTGAGTACCACACGCAATGAACACATGCCTGCTGCAGCAGTGGGCACAGCATCCAAGAGCAGACCAAAGGCGGGAAGCAGGACCTGGGGTCAGTGGGCCACCAGCATGCTGGGCAAGATCCAAATGACTTCTGAGTCAGATCCTGGACCAAAAGCCAGAAAATGTGGATTCTGCTGGCAAGATCGCCAGATAAGAGTCTGGGAAGTAAGGGCTGGGTGGGACTGACTTGTGCAAACTCTCAACAAGTTTTAAAACCTAATGCTTCGCTGGTGCTGTGCAAGCCCCCTCTTGCTCTGAGAAGGAGATAAAGCTCAGAGCATCCACACACCCCAGAACACTGGGAGATCGATCCCTGACTAGGACCCCATCTCCTCCCTCCCAGGACTCTCCTCACATGGTGCTACTTACTGGCAGATTCTTGACCTTAAAGGAATTGCTCAGTCCCTGTCCTCAGTGATATCTGTAACTGGAAACAATGACCTCAGTTTTGCTTGCCTTTGAGAGTTCTTGTAACCAACAAGAGGAACAGATGGAAACCCATTCAAGGTTTCCACTTCCTACATGTGTGGCCTGTGATTTTCACTATCCAAGTGAGTTTTATCCTCACCCACTTCATTTTGCACAAATCTAAACCATCCCCCAAACAACATTTTTCACATAAAATGCATCTTTGGAAGTGGCTAAGGCTCCAACTAAGATTTTGAATCCTAAAAGAAAATGCATACCATCTCTTCTGATGTAAAAGTAATTTACTAACATCTTTCACAAAGGATCCTTTTCATTTAGATGGAGAAGAAATCTTAGTAATGGATGACTGCTTTATGAAAGTGAAAATTATATATTCATTGCATAATCAACCATTTAATTGACACATCACAGCATCTCCTATGGAGAGTGTGGAACAGCTTTTAAACCCTGTAACTGATTGTTCCGGTGCTTTCTTTTGAAAATAGGAACACTGATATTTAGCTAAGAGCATGAGGAATTATCCAGTTCAAAGCCTCTGTTGTTAATTAAGCACCTGCTGTATGCCAGGAACAAAGATATCCTCACCACCAAAACACTAAAAATCCATGAACCTACTGCATATTTTATTTTAATATGGTGTATATTAAAATCTTATACAGAAAAGGACTATTCACATAAATGAATAAAGAGAGAGAAATAAAACAAAAAAGGAGTTTAAGGATCTACCATGGACAAGCACTTTAAACACAATTTGACCTTTAATTTTCAACATAATATTGCCTGACCGGCATCACCAGCACTATCTTATACATCAGAAAACTAACCATAACAAGATGACTTACCTTCCTGAATTCATGTGATAGATCATGGAAGAGAATCATCCGCATTCGAACATTCACTACCTACTTCACATCAGTCTACCACTCACAGGAGTTATCAAGAGAAACCCTTCACAGGTCTCTGGTAAGAACAACCTCAGAATGGCAGGGCAAGAGGTGTTCCATACGGACTAGGAGGGAGGGACATGGCTTGGACTCAGTGTGGTGGGGTAGAGGATGGTCCAGCAGGAGGCAGTGAGCAGGCAAAGATCACAACTTGCCCAGATGGGCTGTTCACACATACACCTGGGACTAAAGGTGAGCTACAAGGACCAATAGAAGTCTCTGGATAAGATACAGTTCTTCTGGCCAGGACTGTTCTCAGGCTGAAATGTACTCAAGATGCTTTGAGTTCTTTGCACATCCTCTTCCTGGGGGAAAAGGAGCTCAGTGGAGCTGCTGGAGGCAGGGGTCCCAGAGGAGCCATTTCACTCTAAGACACATGAGTGAGTAAGGGTCCAACGTAGGGCAGTGACAAAAGAAATGAATCTATTCAACCTAGGACAGTGGCTGCATGAAATGAAAATTATAGGCATGAAAGGAGGCTAAAAATCTCAAAGAAAATGATTTAGCAGGACCCCCGAAGAACTATAGAATTCAGCCTTCTCAGAAGAACCAGATAGGAAATTTTGTAACAAATCAGAACAAAGACAGCCAGTTAAAACTGAATTTCAAATAAAAGATCATTTTTGTTTCTTTAGTATAGGTATGTCCCTAAGAATGCATGGAAATGAAAGTTATCTGAAATTCACATTTCACTGAGTAGTATTTTATCTGATTATCTACACAAAATTCCAAGTTACAGCCCTATACATTCTGCAGCTCAGCGGGCTTTATCCACCTCCAGGGCTAAGGAGAGCTGCACAGATGCAAAAAGAGCACTTCACAGGCCATTTCACTAAGTGTGCTAGAGATTTGTGAGGAAGACCAATGGCCAGCCTGTGGGAACAATGTCGGGATCCAAGGAAACAGTACCAACCCCACGTGATCGCTAGAGTTGTATTCAGAAAGAGGGAGAAGCCAGAAGGCTCTGGAAAACTAAAATTAACTTCCTTTTGTCCTTCGCTTGTCCTACCTTCACATTCAGTAAATATTTATTGACTTCCTCAGATGTGCCAGACACCGTGAAGTGCAGTTATAAAGATGAATGAGCCACCAACAGGAGCTTTGCCCACTGGGTTTTAAATTCTGGCTTTGTTACTCACAAGCTGTCTGGAAAATGGGCATAAATGGGCATTTCTGCAAGGTTGTTTAAGGAATTGACTTAAATGAGCTAATCATGGAAGAAAACAACACTTATCAAAAGCTGGTTGCCTCTCACATCATTCTCATTTTCTAGTCATGGAAACAGATGACTTCATCATTGCCAAGTAGTGAGTAAAGGATGCAGTTCTTTAGGACTCCAGAAAAAGGAGTGAGCCCATAACAGAAAGGGGACATTCAGCTATGTCTGGAAGAAGGATTCCGGTATTCTATACGCAGATTTTTAAAAATCAAATCTGCCCCAGGTTTTTCCCTATGAAATGCTGTCCCTCCTCTGTCTTTAATTGGCCCATTCAGTACATAGAGTTTGCTCGTGCTGTGGTTTAGATTTAGGGGATCCCCCCACCAAACCTCATATGTTCGGAAGGTGATTGGATCACAGGGCATTAGAGTCATCAATGAATTCGTCCCCTGAGGAGTTCAGAGCTGAGTTGCGGTTGGAGGGAGGAGCAGTTAGAGGTGGGTCACTTGGGGTTTGACCTCGGAGGATGAGTCTCCTTCCCTGGTTCCTCCCTTCTCTCTCTGCTTCGTGTCTACCACGTTGTGAGCAGATTTTCTCTTCAGTGTTCCTCTAGCATGTCATTCCAGCCTTGATGCCAGCTGACTACAAACTGTAAGGAGGCAAAATAAATAAATCTCTCTTCCTTCAAGCTGCGGGTGTTGAGTATTGTGTCTTGGTGATGAAGGAAGTGCCTAAAACAGTTTAGGACCTGCCTTTTTCTCTGGGCTAAATACACGAGCAATGCACAGCCAGTCAACCACCTTGTGCCTATCGGAAGAACAATCTACAAAAGCACTTACACATTCTCTAACACTTAGAACCACTGCACGTCAGCAAAGTCTAGCACTCTGGGGAGGCCTCAGCAGATGCCACAGGAGTCACATCTGAGCAGGTAGAGAGAGACCTGAGACATAATCCAGATATGAATTGGGCTGTGTTGGAAGCTTACTGTATCTCTAGGACTCACTTACTGCAGGGCACAATGGAGGCTCCTTTTGATCTAACTAGCTTGATTCAATATTTCTTTGCTTGTACTTAATCTATTCTTGTGCCAGGTAGCATTTTGCAGTGATTTCTTAAATACTGTACTGCCTATACCACCAGAAAAACAAAAGAAGCTATTTACAGAAAGGTAGTACTACCCCCTCCCCATTAAAATGTGTTTCTTTCATCAAGTACTTAGTTGATCGTTGGGACCTACACTTCAAGCATTTATACGATGAGACATTTTATTGGAGTTGTATTTTGAAGAGGACAACATATTGTACTACATTGTCCCATATATTGTCTTGTATGGGACCATAACAAAACGGCAAATGTTACTCTTAAACAGAAATAAAATTCCACTTATCAAGTATTCTTATTCGTGAAGTAAATGACAAGTTCTAGATTGTGGCAAAGCAGAACTCATAATTTAGAAGGCAATATATGGTAAATTTTATCTTCTTTAAATTCTTAAAATATTTTTCCATTAGTTCTAGTAGGTTTTTTCTTATCTCTAGCACATTTAAAATGTTTCGAGTCAAATGATCTCATTTCCTGGGAATTTTAAGAGTATTCAATTTATGTAAGCACAAATTCATCTCAATAAACTGAGTGAGACAGGGTACCTTTTATATAAGAAACTTCAGAATCTCATTTACTAGTACTACCTAGATATAGGAAAGTACCACTTTATATGAAGCACAGATTTTTTTTTCATTCTAGGCATCCAAACACTTACAGAGGTTTGACTCTTAATTTTACTCACACGTCAAGTGATGCAACAATACAAACACGCAAACCCAGGTATCGCAAAGTGATTTTTCCTCATGGCACAAAATTCTTAACTTGATGTGGGACTAAATATTCAAACAGAGTCACATGCTGTAAACTGAAAACCAAATTCTCTATCATTTCTCACCCAACAGACCCTAATCCATTTTCAGAGACCACCAAATGATCAGATCATAAACCAAATCCCCAAGCTTTGCTGCCACCAGTATGATGAAACTTCCTCAGCCATCCGTGACTCAAAAGCAAACAAAATGCAAAATCAGTAGAGAGGAAAGGAACAGTGTGCAGCCTCAGCAAAATTCTGTTGCCACTTGTCTTTCACCTCTGTTGTCAAGAAAACCTGCAACTGGGTTCAAGCTGTCCCTCTCTGGCCACAGAGTTCACCGGCTTGGTCAGGAGACGCTGCTGCACACCCATGCATCTCAACTTCCCACACTGCACACGTAATGTTTTTAAGAAGTAAATTCATGGCTTTTATATAAACACAAAGTTAAATATTTCAATTTATTAACAATGGAAAAAACTGGCAATATGTTGCTAATGACTCTGTGTAATCATTTTAATCATAAAATGTACTCATAAGATTAAGGAAAATCATAACCTGACCTGTTAGTGATATCTATTCTAACTGTAGAATGAACAGTGACCTTGTGCACTCCAGGTATTCAGTAATTTGACCACAGTCATCTTACAGTACAGGTGATTCAAAAAGTAAAGTCAGAGTGTGTGTACGTGGGTGTATTCATGAGGGGAAGTGAACGCGCAGTACCCAGCACCTGTCCCAAGGATCTAGGGTGGGGATAGCACTTCATTGGTCTGGTTTTAGCAGTTTCACATTTTAAGTCCCTATTAAACAATTTTGTGAGAGTCTGACATTAAAGTGCTAAATTCCTTGAGAAAATACTAGAAAACCCAAAATGATTCATTTGTAAGGTGTTACATTTACTCTTGGCTGTCTCTTTAATAAAATGCTGCCTATTTTCTTTAAAAAAAAAGAATTAAAAATCACAAGGAGCCATCTTCTACTAAAAATTATTCTGTCTAAAATTGAGTCACAAAAAGATATGTATATACACACGTATACCCAAATATGTGTATAGGTGCATGTATATATTTATGTAAAATATATGAAATAGCATGCAACATTTCATGCCAACATGCAGTGTAACATACCAAGTAGCATTTGTTGAAATCTTGCAGCAAGCCAACTTTCCATTCCCCATTCTTCAGAAGACAAAAAGGGACAGTGGAATAAATCTGCACTTTCAGTGAGGCACAGGTGGGTGAAATGCATATGAAATATTTATTACCTTTTGTGTTGTGGGGCAAATTTCTTTGGTTTCTGCCAATGCAAAAGGTTAAAGAGATGCTTGGAATCTTTTATCTTTACATTATTTTCCATTCAGCCCCAAGGACTGAATAAAATGGCAAGAAGTAGGTGAGAGGGACCTGAGAAAAGGAGGACTAAACACTTAGAAGAAAGATAACCTTGTGTTTGACACATCTCTGGAGAATTAGTTGATCCATGACTCCACAGGAAATCACCTATGAAGTTAAAACCTCTTAGTGACCCATACTGTAGACACCTATGGGTAGACTGTGGGTTACTTGGGATCATGCATCTTTACTAAGCATTGACAAATGCTCGCCAAAGTATCCATGCTATTTGACATTCCTATAAGCCTTGTAAATAAACCCAGAGATATTTATTACTTTATTTTGTTTTTTATTTTTAAAGTACATGTTTGCAGTAGATAATGATTATATTCCCTTGCAAAGAGTTTGTACATGAACCTAACACATCCTAATTCATTTCATCACCTTCCTGCCTTTCCTCTCTTGTCCTTCTGTATCTTGATCCTTTTCCCATTTGAGAAAAATCTATCCCCCTGCTTCCTATTTTCTGTATTTTAACTTTGCTTTTTCCCCATATTTTAGGTTTCTTGTATAAGATAAGTTATGCAATTTTAAGGTTGTGTGTCCGATTTATTTCACTTAACATTATGGTCCCAGGATGTATCCACTTTCCTATAAATGACTGAAGTTTATTATTCTTTGTAACAGAGTAGTACTCCATTGTGTGTGAATATCACATTTTCTTTATCCATTGATCTGTTGATGGACATACAAGCAACTAAACTTGTCAGCCTCACCAACCAATGCTAGAAATTGCTAATAGTTAAATATATATGCAGTGAAAGTTCAAAATCATACAGAAGAATACACAAAAAGATTCCAGAATAGCAGTTTCACTTTGTGAAGAAGATGAAATGACAAAGAATGATTTAAGGCTTTAGCTAATTTAAGTGTAATGACAATTTTATAAAGGTAAATCAAGCAAATGTGGTGAAACAGTCCCCCCAATTGTTATGGTTTGTATCTGTATGTCCCCTCACCGCCTCATACAGTCATAGGGCTTTTTCAAAGGGGGCTGCATCTAGAGTTTGTGATTGATTCATGGTGCAATACTAGAATTCAGGGTGCTGGGGTTAAAGGGGATGACTGCTAGATCAGTCTACTGATTGGATTGTCACTGTCTTAATCCCCATAGACTAGACACAATATAAGGGACAGAAAGAGGCTTGTCTAACTCCTTGCTTACTGTTTTTGCTGCTTTCCACTGTCACAAATGGTTTCCCCTCTGCCATGTGCTATCCTCCATTGAAGCCAGATGATTATGAAATCTCCAAAAGCTATGATCTAAATAAACCTTTCCTCCTCCTTTATCTTTGGGTGTCGACTGTTTTGACTCAGTGATGAGAGAAAAGTAACTAAGATACCTATTAAACAGAATGGTTGTCTTGATGCCTGATATATATTGCATACATTTCTATTTGTTTCATAATAGTGAATTTTAAAACCCTACACAAGTATATTTCAGTCAGAAGTACTTATTTACCAAAAATGTAGGGGAGTACCAATTATTTTACTTTTCTATCTGCTCCTCCTGATAATAGTACCAATCATTTCATGGATTTTTAAAACATACACTTATCTCATAGTTTCCATGAGGATATGAGTCCAGCAGGGCTTAGCTGGTTCCTCTTCTCCAGGATCTCACACATTTGTAATCACATTATCAGCCAAGGTCTCATACAAGTCTGCACTGTCAGCAAGAGGAAGCCAACCTCCTGCAAAAGACTCAGATATAACAACTGCATGTAGTGTTATCACAGACATGTAATAATGTACACCCACATCACTTTGATCTATTTGTTTGGATATGGGCAAGTCACAACTCCTGTCATTCATAGGGACTAAAAGACAGGGATCTCAGAAGACAGCTGTAGTCTGCCTGCCACACTTCTGATCTTAATATCTTCCTTCTGACTGCACTGCCCTCCTGTAATCTGACTTGCATATTTTAACTCTCTAGAGTACCTTTTCCATTTCTGTGATAGCCTCTGATTTCTAATCTCTAGCTCTTACCACCTATCTAAACTCATCTCTCTCCTACAGGGAAAGCCTAGCTAGCCTCAGGGACCACCAGCCTTTCCATGCTGCAGAAATGCTTGATTGTTATGGTTGATGTACTGTGCAACTTGACAAGCTTAGAAATTTAACTAAGAGACTCAGCAAAGAGCCAGGGTCTTTGCTTTGTAAATATCCTTATCCTGTGCAAGAGGAGGGCACAGAGATTTTGTGAGCACTACACCCACCCTGGGGAGGGGTGGTCTGCATACACCATAAGGGGGGAAAAGAGGCTTGCTCTTCCCTCCTTTTTGCTCTGGCTACTTTTGCTGGCTGCTGCCTTGAAGTCTTGTCCCAGTGCCATGCCACCCTGCCTTGCAGCCAGCTGATTATGAACTGAAACTTCCAGAAACTATAAGCTAAATAAACATTTCCTTCCTTCATTTTTGGTGTTGGGTGTTCTGTCTCAGCAATGAGAGAAAAGTAACCAAGACATTGATGGACTTCTCTTTCATCTGCAGTGGCTCCTGCACTACATCAATCTCTGCAGGTGATAGTTTTCTATGTATTTTCTCTAACGTACACCATTTCCACTATTGAATGAGAAATTTAAAATACATTTTACAAATGAGAAACTGGAGACTCAGACCAGTGAATTGTCTTTCCCATAAGCACATACATAGGCAATAAAAGGTACAGACTTGAATCTAAAGTCCTCTAATTTTTCTATTGCGTCTGTGACCTTTTTAATATGCAACTACCCAGCTGTCCAAGGCTTCAAGATTTTGTGAAGTAGGCTTCTTGCTCTTGTTGGCATGCAGCCGATATTAATTGCCAGAATCGAGTATCTTATTCTTGCTTCCCCACCATTTTATACTTATAGTTAAACCCCTCTGATGACCTATGTTTCATCTCCTTTTTTCTTTCTCTCAGGATTCTACTTTCAAAGCATGCTACAAACTAACACTGCTTGGACTACTAGGATATGCTTCGGATACTTGGGGAATGAGTATGGCTCTATCTATATTTTTTAGGTGTAACTCAGTAAGTCTGACTAGAACCTCCTTATCAAGAGTTGACTATTCTGATATCCATATGTTTATATGGTCCACAAAGATGTTAAACTTGTATGTGACTGTCAAATAGAAAAAGATCTTGGATTTGATCTGTGTACAACTATGTCATGCTGTTAAATAATGGAACAGAGGAGCTGTGGTCCTGTACTAACCAATAGATAGATTTTGTCCATTGTTGCTAGGATGCACTTTCTGGGACAGATGTTTTTCAAGTCTTCTGGGTGTCCTGAGTCCCGTGGTTTCTCCTAAGTGTTTCCCAAGATGCAGCTTTCTGGCAGAGTAACTCTGACAGGGAGGTATTTTTGCCATGGCTGCACATAAACCACAAAGAAACTTTGTACTATTTAGCATTTCCTGTGCAACAAAATATTCCCCAAATCAGGGCTTAAAACCACTAAGAGTGTGGGCTGGAAAACTGGACTCATCTGAGTGATTCTCCTGCAAGTCCAAGCTGGATTCATTCAAACATCTGCAATCTGCTGCACGTCAAATGCAAAGCTCTGTTTTTGGGAGTTAGAATATCAGATGCCGTTATAGGAGCATTAGGATTATAGGAGCAACTGGGCCATTTGTCCCTAATCCCACAGCAAGTTATGTTGAGCTTGTTTATGTAACAGTAGGATTCCAAGAGCAAAAAGATATCAAATGTGAGCATTTTTCTCGTTCTATTGATTTCACATTTGATGTTGCTCTTTTAGCCAAAGTAGGTATGTCTCCAAGCTCAGATTTAATGGAGAGGAGCGCTTCCAAAGGGAAGGATTACCTGGAGGTGTGTATAAAGAAGGACAAACATACAATTAAGGTAACAAAACCTTTTAGTGAGCCCTTGTTTTTAGGCCAGGCAGCACAACCCACCTGTGCCTTTCTTCAAGTGTCAGTTTCAGGAGACCGATGGCCCTTTCCTGGCTAGTCCAATGACAGGGTCCCAATTTACTTTGCTCCCACAGATAATTATGCGCCTTCTCCAGTGATCAGCTTTGCATATTTTTCTTCTGCAACAAAGGACAATTACTCCATTTGCATTTCTGTGACTAAAAGAGAACATTCAAGTGATTCTTACAGAACAATGAAGCTATGATTCAAGGTTATTTTTTTCTATAGCTAAGTAGTATCTGATGATTGTTCTTTCTGAAAAAGCCAAACAATAAATCTCTTGTCATACTCACTATCCACTGCAACAGGCAAGAGTCATGATAATCATAACCAACTTAAAATAATTGAAGCAAATTCTTTTAAAGTAATAACAAATAATAAACACTATTGGTCTATGTAAATAGGAAAGTCATTATTAAACCTAGACAAGATTTAATCCTGATTTAGTTTTCTTTGTCTTCATCTGACAACATACATCAGAGGTTTTTTTCCCTCTAATGGGTAAAATTGTCCCCAGGAATACCTGCCTGAAACACATTTTCTTCACTAGCAATGAAACTGATTGAATTTTGTATAGTGTGATAAAACCATTACCTTTGGAGTTATCTTTTCTACTGGACAGGAATCATTCATATCATTACTAGAAAAGGTCAGTAAGTTAATGGGAAATGTCACACAGAATTTGATGCCTTAAATATCAAATTTAAAAATGGAGTTAATTCCCTCCACAAGTAAATAATCCTGGAACACACCTGCTAAACAATGTTCCATCTTGAAATTTTAAGAATTTGGTGTACACTCTTGGCCTTATTTTCCAAGTTTCTGGTATATCTTTTTCAACAATCACAATGTTACTACAGGAAGCTCTAAGTGCAGTGAGAGGTTATGATAGGAGAAACCATTTGGTGTAGAATAATGCAATTTTGTTACTAATCTATTAATGACCTTTACTTTTTTTACTAACTAATCCTTAGGCTAGAAAGAATGCTTTCAAATAATGCTCATGTGCCAATTTTTTTGTGCAACTGGGGACTGATTCTAGCACCTTCACACTGAGCAATAACCCTAGTCTCCACTCCTCATCAGCCTTTCATTTTTTCCTGAAATAGGAACTCCCTAAGAAGCCAGGCTATGCTCAATTTGAGATTCCCTTGCTTTAGCCTCCTAGAGTGTTGGGATTCATATGCCAACTTAAAGTGAATAATTCTTACACGCTAAGTAAGTTATTGTAAGACTAGTGTGCTCAGAATAAACAGGCTACATATTGCAAGAACGAATAGCAAATTTAACTACCTTTTGACAAAGATAGCTGATATTAAACAACAATAATTCTCTACAACAAAAATAATAGCAATTTTAGTCTCATAAAACAAATTTGTGTAAAACCTAAAAGTTACTTCAGACCTAGCAGACCTGAAGATAATTTTAAAGCTGAATCTTGGAATATAAAAGAAAGTTCTTCATCCTATCAGAAAGTGGGCATAAGTTAATTTTTAAGCCAATAAGTTTTTCTTATGGTTTATGTATACATGTTCCCTCCAATGCCCTATGCAGTCAGGTAGGTGAATCTAGTTTGTGATTAATTCATGGTCCAGTGCTGGGGTTAAAGGTGTGAGGGTTACACCCTCCCTAGGGTGGGCAGCCTACATTGCAACATAAGAGATAGAAAAAGATTTGTCTTATCTTCTCTCTCTGGTTGCATTTGCTCTCTTTTGCCACCATGAACTCTGCCATGTGCCACCCTGCTTTGGAGCCAAAGTGATTATGGACAGAAATTTCTACAAAGTGTGAGCTAAATAAACCTTTCTTACTTTAACTTTGGGCATCAGGTATTTTATTTAAACAATGAAAAAATTAATCTAGACAGAATTTTGTGCCTGAGAAGTGGGGTCATTGCTGTGACTATACCTGGCCATGTCATTCAGGAGCCTTTAGAAATGGCTTGTGGGAAGAGTTTGGAAAGGTTCAGTGATACCAGTTGAAAAAGTAGCTCTGAAATGCCTTAGGATGCTCTGTTTGGGAGATTCTAGTCAGAGCTCAGAAGACCAGAAAGTCAATAAAGACCAAACTGAGGAGGTTTTTGTTGGGAAGAAGGACTGCGTTGGTGCTGGACTCCAGACGATGTTTGTTATGGCTTTACAGACAGTTTATCTGCATTTTAATCCTGTCCAGAGACTTTGGCTGGGACTGAGATTATGGGTAGCACACTAATTAATCTGGCAGAAGAAATTTCAAGGCAGTCTAATGTTGAGGTATTGGCATGGCTACTGTTGGAGGTTTTTAGCCATATCTATGCTGAGAGTCAAGAGAAAAAGGCCAGCAGAATGATTAAAATGCTATCAGTTTGGCCAGAAAGGAAACTTCAGTAATGCTGTAGACTACAAAGATAGAGCAAAGGAGATAATGACTGCTGAGAAGGAGCAGGAAAATAGTAAAGATGGTCTGATGGGATCACAGGAACCAGCAGGACTATACCCTTTGCAACCTCAAAATTGCAAAAATGAAAGACTTTGGTTTGAGAAGAAAGACACAAAACACTGTGTTCCAGAATGGCACTGACATATAACACTTGTTTCTTGGAATCCAATTTAAAATGTTCAACACTCCTATAGTCAAGACAGGGAGAAGCCTGTGTACCTTTGGCATCATCCATGTGGCACTGGTTTAAGTACATACAATATAAAAGAGTTGTTGGGTCAGAATGGCTTCCATTAAGATTTCAGGTCTGAGGTATCAGGCAGTGCGCCCCTGAGAGGATGGTGCATGAAGTTGTGAGTGTGAAGCCAAAGGTGTAATGGAGGATCCAAAAATTTAGAGAAGCCAGGAACATGGATTGTATGAGGAAAAGTGCAAGGAGGGAGCAGAGTGGGTCTAAGAGCAAGGCCATGGGAACTACAACCACCACAACTGCCATAGAAGTGGAGCTGCACAAGCCCTTTGTAGCACACATTTTGTCACAGACTGCCTTTAATACTGCACATGGAACTTCAGGACTTAATATTTATCCTGCTGGATGTTGAACTTGCTTTGGTCCCGTTCCTTTCTATCTCCCTGTTTGTAACTTTTGGGATAGAAACGTCTTTCTCATGCCATTGAATATTGGAAGTGTTTAACTTTCTTTTCATTTGTACAGGATCTCACAGCAGAGTTTGCCTTAAATCTCAGAGGAGACTTGAGACTTGCACTTTTCAACAAAGCTGAACTGTTAGGACTTCGGCAATTCTTGGAGATGGACTAAATGCCTTTTGCATAAAGGGATGTGCATGAGTCTCTGGGGGGCCAGGAGTGAAATGCTATGGTTTGTGTCTGTATGTTCCCCCCAAAGTCTCATGTGGTCATAGAGTTTGTTTGGAAGGGGCTGAATCTAGAGTGTTTGATTGACTGGTAGTGAAATGCTGAGTTCAAGCATGCTAGGATTAAGGGTGAGTGATTGCTGAATCAGACCACTGATTGGACTGGCACTGCCCTAATCCTGGCTTGTCTTCCCCTTCCTTGGCCTTGTTCCTTTTGATGTCTTCTGCTGCCACGAACTCTTGCCCCTCTGCCATGTGCCACCTTGCCTTGGAGCCAGCTGTAAAATGAAACTTCTACAAACTGTGAGTTAAATAAACCTTTCCTCCTTTAAACTTGGGCATCCAGTACTTTGTCTCAGCAAAAAGAGAAATGTAACTAAGACAGATGCAGAATAACATTCTCACATCACTATCTCTATGCAGAATTCTCTTATCTTTCTAAGTAAAGAACAACGGCTAAGCATCTCATATTTTAATCCTTTCAGATTTTCTCATGAGCTTCCAAAGAAAACTGTGATCTCTAGTGTCAACTAAAAGGCAGTATGAAAGCACTGTTTTGTCATATATTTATGGCCACAGTAGTAATAAAGGATGTTCAGTAGAAGAAATAATTATTAAAGTTACAGGCAGGAAATAAGTCAATTTGGGGAAGAGGTACCAGACAACTGGAGAAAGGGATGCAGTTATCTCCTGCTGGGCTGAACCTTAGCAAGGGTGAGAGACTATAAGCAGGTCTGAGCACCTCTAGAGTACATTTTTCCAGGTGTGGGGCATAAAATGGGTCTGGAGAAGGGCTGAAACTTTAGCATCAAGGTGATGAAGTAGGATAGAAAAATATACTTAGAAAAGAGGCAAGGAAATGCTATTCTTTTTTCATCCTTATTACCTAGACTAGGTCCCTGATCATTTGTGTATGTAGGAATATTTGTCACTTAAGGAATGCCTGTATTACAAGTTTCACTGGCCCTAAATTTACCAAGTTAAGCTCCTCCCTTTTTAGGACTGAGGACACCAAGATAAATGTATCTAAAGTAGTTATCAGAATTTATGTGGACAGCCCATTACCAACTTTCACAATGCCCAGCTTCAACTGCCCGCCTCCCCTAGCAATGCCTAGAAGTCTTCAGTCATTCTCCTTAACTTATAGTTACCAAGGGTTCCAGGAAAAGTGGAATCTCACAGACCATCCTATGATGAAATCGCCTCCCCCAAGCAGAAGCAATTATCTGATGCGGGTAACTGTGGCAAGACAATCATTTCATGGGACCCATATGGTCCTCCAACCACAAGGATTACTCCTGAGATATGGAAATCAGAACTGAGATAACGGCAGATAAAACTATGTCCCCCTAAGTTAATCCTTAGATGCTAGCCTCTTGCTTTTATAAACAGGCTAGTCTGAACCCCTCATCAGAGTGAGCTCCTACTAGTTACTCAAACTGAAGTCTTTTCCCATTCTCTCTTACTTCAGAACTAAGCTTAATTTGCCTATATCTTACACTGGTTCATCTTGAAATATTTTTCTGACATGATTCAAGAAGTTACTCTTTGAGCTGAGTTAAGGAATCTATATCCTCCTTGCTGGATATCCTTGGACCCTATCCAGTAAGAGTAAGAGTTTATTCTTTATCTCCAAAGCAATGGGATGACATTTAACATGTTTTTTGTCAGTTTTGTTTTATTGAAGTACTAGGGTTTAAACCCAGGGCCTTCATACTGACCAAGAATCCCAGGCCATTTTATTTTTTTATATTGAGACAAGGTCTCACTAAGTTTCACAGGTTGGATTTGAACTCATAATCCTCCTGGCTTAGCTTCTTAGAGTTCTGGGATTATAGACTAGACCTCCCACTCCTAGCTAGCATTGAGGGCTTTAACACTGAGTTCAAAGGGGCAACATGATTAAGATTGCTTTTCGAAGACAACTGCTTGATTCCTATTGGGAAGAGGTTATAAGAGGCCAAAAATGTAGTTCCACCAAGTAGGAAGCAGCCCCAGGAACCAACAAGAGAATGTCTCTGGGTGAAAACAGTGATAGCGATGAAAGTGTGCACTAACTTGCGAGTATGCCAGTCTGAGTATGAACTTGAAGACACACAAGATAAGGAAGAGCAATTAGCTGTCATGGTAAGACTAGATGATCAGTTACAAACTGGTTAGTCACAGGATGAATGCGGCCAGCTGACAGGTTTTTGGATTGAAAAGGAAATTTCACATGAAAATCCAGACCTTTGTCTTTTCTTTTTTTTTTTTTTTTTTTTTTTTTTTTTTTTTTTTTTTTTTTT